>JAHWFP010009502.1:0-37447 GCA_023313725.1 Lithobius niger
TTTTTCCCGCGGCTTTTTTCCCCATACACTGTAAGACATCTCATTGTCAGCCAATTTTCAGAAATTTTCAATTGTCAAGTATTACCAAACGTTATAACGTCGGTGTTGGGCATTTAACACCCCCTCTAGGCCCATGTTGGTTACCATTACTTCAGGATGCGATTTCACCAATGTGAGGTCGTTGGTCCTGTTAACATGGTGATATTCTGTCACCATGTTTTGTCACATGATTGTTACGACAACGAGAGCGCCTTTCGAATTAATTAGGAGCTATTCCGACGTCTTATAAACCATAATATAGCAGTACACTTGCCATTTGTGTGTGTAGGATACCTTTGGCAGCGATCGAAAACTACAACCGTGGATTACAAAACTACAAAAAACCAACGAAACGAAATAATATCTTTTGATCTGCGCAAACAACAATGTTCACGCACTTTTCTCGAGTTACTGATCTATTTAATTGTCCCTAAACTTTTCGTCAATAAACCGTAGTCTGCAATCTCCTGCCACGGTAACCTAGTTGTGGCGCTCTCCATATGTTGGCCCATGGGAAAGAGGGGAGAGGGATTGGCCAGTTGGCACCAAACTTGAGGTGGTTCAAGAGTCCCTCTCCCCTCTCTAGGCCTAGTTGTCCACTTTCTTCCGACCCTCCCTATCATCAGGAGCGTCTTGGTACGGTCCAGGTGCCCCTAGTCGTAATCAAATCCGCCCCCGATTGCGGTTTGGTTGTGGGTGCAGCTAGCCAGAAGGAAGGTCATGGGCCACACGCCGCTGACGTCACAAGGAGGTAAAAGATGGAAGACAGAACACGGCCGGGGATTAAAAACAACGTGGGTTGGCCCGACATATGTTTCCTCTTGTTTCCCCTCTGGAGCTGTTGTCCTTGAAATTTGAGGAAACGTAGCGGTTGATAAAATAACAATAAAAAGGACTATCTGAGCTCAAGCCTGAGCTGGGTGCGTTTTCATTGTTTAAATTCCGAAAATCGTTGAAATTCTTGCGTATACGGAAATAAACTAATAAAACTGCAGGAAGACGCTGATAGAAATCCCCCCTCCGCTGATAGAAACTCCCGTCGTGTGCGCGGAAAAAAGGTCTGGAAAAAAAAGCCAAATTTAAAAAAAAAAACAAAAAAAAAACCAAGTCGTTTAGTCGATTTTGTGGCTTTTTTTCCTGCTGTTTTTGATATAGGTTAGGTTAGGTCAGCCGCCTTGACTCTAATTTCACCTGGCGTGCGAAGGAATTTGCACCAGGAAAAGTTTTTTTTCTGCAGCGAGCGTTTTCTCCTTCGGCTTTTTTTTGCACTGCTTTTTTTTCTGTGTATTTTTTTTCTGCTTCGACTGTTGTTTTCACGGATTGTTTTTGCCAGCTTTTCTTCATGTTCTTTTTGTTTCTAGTTTCCATGGATGCTACGACGGATGATTCTATATAGAACAAACGGAATATATCGATTAAATGTAAAACTTGCCCCCCCCCCCCCCACACACACACACACACTTCCATCATTTGACTGACGGAACGGATAGTAAGATGGATCATGGGTACCTATTTCGTCGAAAATTGTTCCCGTTTTACCGAGGAAATGAAGACTTGCGTAAAGTGTTGCGAAATGGAAATTCCAGTTTCGGCACCTCCCCCCCACCAAAAAAAAAAAAGAATTCTTAAAAAAATGTAAAATTACTAACCTCTCTCCCTATTAAAGAAGGAGTTCGGGATTAGTTGCGGTTTCTGATATTATACATTTCGCCGCAGCGAGCGCGGCAGCATGATCAAGACAGGCACGATTTTTTTTTTCGGCAAAACGGAGATCGGTCCGATTTCTGATCGGTACCGGCAAAGTGCATGGTTAAGGTATCGGCATTAAAAGAGATCTGATCGGCTAAAAGTGGTATCGTCATTCCTTAGGTTTAGCACGCTGAATTAGACATCGGCATGTTCCGTGATTCAGAATTTCCAGCAGAAAACCACAAGAGCTTAATTTAATTGTTATCATTATCATTATTGTCATTATCATATATCGATAAATCACGGGTTTGCATTTCGAATGCATTTCGAACTGAAAAAACACCACTAGCTTACGCTAGGTGTAGTTTTATTTTAATCAGCTTCGGAATGCCACGAGTAATTGAGAAAAAATGATGTATATGTACTTTAACCAGGCCCGATTGATATTTTCAACGGGGATACCAAGACGGAGGAGCAAAGCGAAAAATTTGATCTGGTAATAACCTATGTAGTCGATTGTCAGTGGTTTTACCTGTAATGTTGCATTTGTGGCAGGCGAACTACTTTCTAAACATTTGTAACACCCTGGTTCTGTAATGTCGGTAGTAAAAATATCCCCCTCCCCCATCCACTTTGTGCTTTAGTCAGTGGCGTAGCTATAAGGTGGCAAGGGAAGCAGAATGCCGCCGTCCCCGGCCACTGGAGGCCCCCTCGAAAGAAAAAATTATTTACATTTGAAAAAAGGCTACAAATTGGCATTTGTCGTCAATCATCATTATTTAATTTTATTATACAAACTGTTTTTTTTTAATGAATTTCTAGAATCGAGCC
Organism: Lithobius niger; assembly: GCA_023313725.1. NCBI lineage: Eukaryota > Metazoa > Arthropoda > Chilopoda > Lithobiomorpha > Lithobiidae > Lithobius > Lithobius niger. The sequence goes on from JAHWFP010009502.1 coordinate 2,560, forward strand.
TGCCCGCCACGTCCCCTTATCAATAAAATAATAAAAAAAAAAACCCCGCACGAGCTGAAAAATTTCAAAATTTTTTCAAGTTTAAGAAAATAAGGGAAAATGGGACCACTTTACTGGTGTACGAAAAAAACTGTCTCTATTTTCACTTACCAAAAAAAATTAGGAAAAGTACGGACTTAGAAAACTTTCAGCTCGTGCGTTTTTTTGTGGGTCATCCTTTATATAGGGGGGGGGGGGGGGGGCAAGGGCTAATTTGCCACTGGCGTAAGCAATGTTTACGTTATAAATTATAAATTCTGGGCCGTCGGTAGCGGGAGGGAGAATAAAAAGGGCGTAAGAAAGCCGCCTACCCAAGTTCAATTTTGTATAAAAAATGTTTTTATAGTTTTCGTTTTAGTTTTAGAGATGACTGAATTTTTCGTCGTGGTGGCAGCGGGGGTGGGTTGGGAGGGGGGGGGGGGCGTAAAATTACCAGCCTTCCGGAAATACCACCTAGCCTTATAATTAAAGGCAGAAACATGCACGGATCTTTGAAATGCAGTATTCTGCGAAGTTAAAAAGTTGTTCTATTTTTATTCGTCTTGTGAGTTATTAGTATCTAATGACAAAATTTTTAATAGTCTTTTAGTAACGACTTTACTGTCTGTTGGCTATGTATTTGTACTTATTTTTTTGGAGAGTTCGCACTGGAAAATACCTTTCTTCCTTTGATGAGGTCGAATTACCACTCATCACTCCCTCACGGTGAGCGCTTTTTGAGTTGGCGTAAAGTCGTGATGTCAAGAAAAGGAAGAAAAAGCAGAAGCCAAGGAAGAAAAAAAATTGTCCCTCACTTGCCTTGAATGAATGAATGAGTGAATGAATGAAGGAGTGAGTCTTGGTTGCCTAGCAATAGACGGGAAGCCTGCTCCTGATTGGTGGTCGCTTCAGGGCCACTTAAGGCAGGCCAGTGGCGTTGGTGGTAGTGGGGAGACCCACGGAAATTGCCTGAGGGCAAGCTAAGCTGCGGATGAGGAGAAAGCTGGCCGAGACGCGTGGAAAGGCAGGACTCAGTCAGCGAAGGCTCACAGAACCCACACGGGTGGCTCGCTCACCAGTCAGTCACGCAGAAGCACGCCAAACGGACACGTAACTGCAGTAGTTTCACCCTCTCACTGCCACGATCATTCATCTGGATCAATTACCATGGATTACCGAGAGACGATAAGACAAAGGACTACGTGCTCCGTCAGTTTTCACCCCACCGCGTGGCTATGAGGTGTTTGTGGATGTCTATACTCTTTGTGGATGCCGCGGCGTACCTTGTGTTTTCGTTTAAGGATTAAGACATCGTAATATCTGTGATCTCAGAACGAACTAGTTAGGAAAGAGCTTGCTGCTGTTCGTTTGGAAAATGATGCGACACCGCGTGATGACGTGTTCCAGAGAGATGTCTTCTTCGGCGACATCGACAAGACTGCATTGTTGTTCCCTTATCAATGATGTTTCATTTCGGACCTCTACGTGATTTCGCTGTTATCACCTCACAACCGTGAAGTGTGGAGCTTCTAGTCAAACGAAGCAACTTTTTTACTTTTTACCTGTACATGCATGCATGTGATGACCGGTTGGAAGATGGGTATAAAGCCGCATATTCGAAAAGGTAACGACGTAGGTTTGTGATGGTGAAGGGTTTTTTTCTTCTTTTTCTTTATCCCCATCCTCTTTTCCCACCGCACAGATGTCTTCGGCTGCTGCTTGGCTCAACTTTCCGCCTTCTTCCCTCCCCCCCCCCCTCCTTTCCTTCTACCCAACCCCCATTTCCGCTGTCTAACCCTCCCTCTCCCTCCAAATTCATTCATACATCCATTCATTCATGCCTTTGCGTGTGTAGCTCACGTTGCCAATGCGTGCGTAACTCGCACCCGTTGTGCTACTGTCTGTCTTTACTGCAGAAACTTTGTTGAAGTTCAATTTTTCAAGTCTTAGTGTCTTTTGTGTGTCTCAAGGTTAACTTTGTTCCGTTTGTAGCTGTGGTGGATTGTCGACGATATCGTCATAGTCCAGCTACAACGTGAAACGCACTCATGGAAAGCTGGAGGTTCACACAATTACGGTTGGTAAAAGGACTTATGGACGGCTATAATAGTCGTTAGTTCAAGCTGTTAAATTTTCATAAGGAGGCGACTTGAACGAAATTGTTACATTTTTCCATTTCGTAACGTTTGTTGATACTGAAACATTTCTGCCATTTTTCCCGTGATTTTTACGTGTATGCTGAAAAATTTAGGCTTTAGGTTAATTGACAAACCTGATCGCAAGTTGGTTATTTTTGTGGCAGTATCTCTAGTCCCGGTTGGACCATAATTGTTTCAAGCCTATCTTGGATGCATTGCCGGGACGGCAGCTCGGCGCGTATGGATACTGGCAAACACAAAAAGCATAATTTTTAGAAAAACTTAGATTAGATTTGGATAGGTTAGGTTAGTTAACGTGTGGTTGGGCACGTTATGTTCACTTCGACAAGATCACGATCTAGTTTTCAACAAATTCACCGTGACCACTCTTTCAACCTGGGTCCCTTCACCTGGACCAGAGACACAGCCTATTTTTTGTTGACCTCTGAGTGGAGTTCGTACTCTATTACGAACATCTTAGGAGAAAAGTTGTGTAGGCTTTGCCACTATTAACGCCGACCAGTAGATTAGAATTTAAAAATAGCTTATTTTAAATAAGTTTTCCGTTCGTGGGAAGTTTCTGTCTCTTGCTTAAGGCGAAAACATTATCCGAAGCCTACTCACACTGTTAGGCTACATTCGGAAATATTTGTTGTAAGGTTTCTCTGGAGGAGTCCGGCTTTAGAGGGTTGTATGGGTGTGAAGTTTGAAATTTATCAGTTGGAAGCTAGATACGAGACATGGAGCAATTCGTTACTATCCATTGAGCAAGCTAGGCCTATACACGGAGTTATGGCCATTAAGGTTTTCAAGGGTCTTGCTTATACAAATCTCTAAGTGGTGTCCGAACTCTTATTGTTGACTGTTACCTTACTGCTCGGTATACCTTACTGGTCGGTAAAGCCAAAATCGGCGCCATGTTAAAATTTCAGGTTAGCTGAATAGTTTCTAGCTGGTGAAAACGTGGTGCATAATGCAGCCTCGCGTGCGGTGGTTCGGTTGTTAAAAATAACTTAATTCGACACGTAAGAGTGGTCTAATTAGTAGCGTGCACAGACCAGCTGAAAGGCCATGGGCAGTGAACATTTATTCTGGGGACCTTTTTTTTTTAATTTCTCTCTCTCTCTTGACCATTTCCTAACCTCTTTTGCCCTTTTGGGCGTTTTAAGGCCTTCGTTGCACCTATAAGCCCTTTCTTAGTAACCACCGCACCAGCAACTGTCGAAAAACTCCATTAGTTTTATTCTTTACAAAAAGGCATTTTGCGGAAAGGGTAAGTGCAATGCCTCCCTGCCCCCGCGTGTGCACGCCGCTGGTGGAAATCAATGAAGGCAAATCAACCCAATTTATGATTAAAGAAACGAAATTGGTAGTAAATTATTAGTAACAATAAGTAAGTAAAAAGTCTTGGACTCTTATTTTAAATTGTTGTTTATTTAAACAAGTTAACACTATTTTTGGAATATGAGTTAAAATGATGGATATGAAATATTCTCGTTTTCTTTTACCGTCGATAATAATAATAATTGGTGTTTGCTAATGATAATAATAATAATAGGTGTTTGCTAATGGAGAAATACAGTACTGGAAATGGCTAAAGACACTAATATCCAGTGCCACTGGTGTTGCCAGTAGTATTAGTGTGGTACTGAGATAAAGTCAGAGAGAGCCACAAGACAGTTAAGTCGAAACTTTGGGAAAGTCTGGTCTCCTAAGAAAAGCCGATGATAGACAGATAGATCACTAAGTTTTAGTTGTCTCTTAAAGCTGTTGGCGGAAGAAGCTGTTTGATTGGGTAAAGATTTACACTGAATTCACGCCTAAATAATTTTTCAGCAAAAGAATGAATTTCCAGCTTCCTGACATATTTACGTTCGCCGTTCACAACAGATTATACTGAAACATGTCCACACATGAACAAAATTGCAGGAAAGTTATGGCGAATTCTTCTCCACTCAGCAGGTGTTTTGTTTCAGGAAAAAGAAAGAGGCTCTGGACTTTCTTTGTCATCCTCAGCCAAGCGATGTCCTTCTCTAGCGTGGTCACTGTCATGTGTCCACTGTCAGTCTCTGTCCATCTTCTTTCTGGCAGGCTGACTGCACGCCAGAACAAATTCGAAAGAGAAACACAGAGACAGGCAGACACAGTAAACATAACTGGTGTAGCAGTTTTAGCCTTGAAGTGGATGTAGCCTAATTTTTGCTTTCCACTACATGCCTTCATTGAAGATAATGGCTCGCTTATTATCGTCGCTTGGTTGGGCTTTTCTGAGCCTCCTCCACTTTCTCTCTCTCTCTCTTGCTTGTTGTTCAGTGATTATAAGAAGAGTAGAAAATGACTTTGGAGTGACAAATGACTAGGAATCCAGACATTCGTTCGTCCCTTCTTGGACTTTTCCATTCGTTACACCATTCATTATGACAGTCGCCGATGCCATTATAGTGAGGGGTGGTAGGGTTTATTAATAGAATTTGTAGTGTTTCTGTACTTTGTTATTGCGTGAAGGGTTTTCTGGTTTGTTTTATTTCGGTCCGAAAAGAATCTTTTGCAGTTTAGTCAGGGTTCAGGCAAAACCCGGAGAACCTGGAAATCTCGGGGAAAATATAACTAGAGCCAAAATCTCTGGGAAAACAAGATTTTTTTTTTGAAAATCAAGGCTATTAAAAAAAAAATAGCTTTGCGTGTGATCTGTAAGTTCAGAATTACGAATAAAGTATTTGTTTGCTGAAACCGTTATATTTATGGGTAAATATTGGTATGGTATTTTCATTGCTGATCTTCCCGACACTAAATCAGCATTCAGACAAATTTGTAATTCTCAATTTCCCTGACATTTCCAGTTTTTCCATGTGCATCCAATGGCAATGTATTTACAAGATTTTTTAGTCAGGGAAACAGGCAGATCCGAAACAAAATCTTAGGCTAGCTGCTAGTGCCAAATGTTTTTATATGTTCAAGGATTTTAGATATAACTTCAGTAAACCAAGTTTTAGGCTAGTACAAATATCTGTGACGAAAAATGCGTTTAGTCCCGTCTGGATAGTCTCTGAACAGCCTTTTTCTGGGTTGTTGGATTATTTTCGTGCAAATATTTAATAAAAACATTCGCTACTGCCTGTTTTTCTAACTAAAAATCTTGTAAATACCTGGAAATTGCCATTGGATGCACATGGAAAACCTGGAAATGTCAGAGAAATTGAGAATTAAAAATTTGTCTGAATCCTGACTTAGTGTTGGGAAGATCAGCAATAAAAATACCATACCAATATTTTCCCATAAATATAACGGTCTCAGCACACAAATACTTTATTCTTAATTTTCGGAAATATCATGTCAGCTTTATCAAGGATAGAAACACCGAGGAAAAACCAACTGTATGTTGGTTAGTATCTACTGCTCTAGAAGATAATTTTAGGCAGAAAATTTAAGGAAAGAATTAAAGAATTATGGAAAAACAAATACGGTAAAGTGATTCCGTTGTAGCCTACTATACAATTCAAGTTTTGTGTTTAGTGAAATACATAAACATCTTTAAAAAATAAACACTTATAATGAACTAAAAAGAAAACTAATGAGTCTGTGGCTTAACTCTACACATTAAAATTTTTTTGTCATGAAGATATGATTTTTTTTAATGTAAGAGTCTTAACGATTGACATAACTTCACATTTACTTTGGTTTAACGGAAATTACTCACATTACAGTCAATGCAACACCCAAATTTTCATGTAAAAGTCAGTTACAGGCCATTTTTCAGTGGCTGATGTCTGCCACATTCTTCAGGCCAAGCCTCGCTGAACTTTCAAGCAACTGTATACAAAACTTCAGAAATTTGAATTTGTGAAAGTTTATACAGTTTGCTTGCAAGTTTTCCGAGGCTTGGCCTGAAGAACGTGACAGATATAAGACACTGAAAATTCGCGTGTAATTGACTTTTACATGAAACGTTTGGTGTTGCGTTGACTGTGAATGTGAGAAATGTAAGGGATGTGGTGGCTGAATCCTAAAGGAACTGGTACAGATATGAATTTACTACGACACATAGCGTACTCGTAAAGCTTTTGAATTTTATTGCTGTAGTCTAGCTTGCTTCAGAAATGTTTAATTAATTGTACTGACACAAATACATCTAATTTACTTCGTGTTGCCTTAATTATAAAAAAAAGAAAGGTTTTTGATTTTGAATGTAGCCTTAATAAAGAGAGAAAGCATGTTCTTTTCGAAAGTTTGGAATAATGTGATTATTTGTTATGTGTGCGGTAAATCCGTGTCGGTATGGTGGATTTCCGTTGAAAAACTTCGCATTTGTTGCACACAACTGTTACACGACTGAGATTCAAGAAAAATAGGCTACAAATTCGCCCAAACTGAAGTCGTACACCTTGAAGACACTGTGACTGAACTACAGCACTGTGTCCAGCTTAGCCTACACACAAATTCCGTACGAACTGGCGGGTTATAGGGGATGTACTGGTAGTGGGCTACATAAGATGTCTCGAGAATATGTACTGCCACTACATAAACTATGTACTGATAAAGCACAATTTGTGCGGAGGCCGAGTTGGTACACAGACTGTCAGTGTACAGCGTCTTCAGTCACTGTGTGAGGCCTTCGGTTTCACTTAGCTATGAAAGGTTCAGGCTAGCTAAATTATAGCAATGAGCGTTAAGTTTTGTCATAAGACAGAGTGAGGAACTCGACACCATCCCCCACCTTTAATCATGGGACCATTATTCTATCATGATGGAGGTTTCGACATCTCCTATTTTCTTTTCTACTGTGAGATTCGATGATTTCAAAACGTATCACGACAATGAAAAAAGGTTCGACAAGTTATACCTTCAGTTTAGAGTGGATATTTCAATCTTTAATAAGTCAAGACTCGAAATTTCTTTTTCTTTTAAAGTTGAATTCAATTTTCAGTTCCAAAGAACATGTCAATTTCTTTTGTTTATTCCCTCTTGCGGTCTGAAACGATATGTACGATATCTTCTGATTGTTTGCTCTCTGCAGTGACGTCACCATGAGTTTAGCCAATGACAAAGGAGAACAGCGGCTTTTTGGCCGTCTGATTGGGCTAGCTCAGTCACGTGGTAAGTGCGTCACGGCCAAGAGCCAACAATTCAGTCGGTTAGACATTATTACTGATCACTCATCAAGACTTAAAAATTAATATTAAAAATTATAAACTGTTGCCAAATCTATTGGCCTTACTCCACAATTTTAGCTACTTAACAAAGTTTTAGTAAAAGTCGAAGATTAAAACTGAATAAAAGTAAATAACTTTGTTTTTATAAATTATATCCTTTACTCTACTGCCACTAGCTACCCATGTTTTGTTTTTCTTCTTCGTATTGCCATTCGTTTCGAATTGAAGTTTCTTACAATCAACGATAAACTTTTAATCTAAGTTTTACTCCTTGACCGCTTAACATACTGACATTTAGGAATGGCAGGAAATCACTTTTTGTTTTTCGAAAGTTACTGGCGGTTGTACTTTTATATTTTAAAAAGTGTTCTACAACTGCATAGAACAAGTAGGCCTTGATAAACGTAAATGCTTAGTTTACTTGCGAATAGTTTTAAGTACAAAATGCAGAAAAGGAATGAACAGCTAAAACTGGTCCAATTTTGAACCTTCTCGAATCATTGAAGCAAAAGGTTGCCATAGCAATGCGAGGATCAGCCAAACCATCGATCCTGCAGGATTCTACAGGATCAAAGCATTGTCCTGCAGGATCGAAGGTAGAAAAACATGATCCCACGTGGGTGAAGGAGCTGGATATTCTTTCGTATTTCCCTGGCATGTGCAAATAAGGGAAAAATTAAAAAAAGTAAGTATATTGTGAACAGTGTTAAAACACGTGGGGAGAAAAAGTAAGATTTTAATGCCAGCCAACCAACTTCGCATGTAGTAACGGTAGAATTTACTCTATATTCAAATCTAGTCAACAAATGCAATAATCAAACTGGAAGATTTCACAACTGCAAATAAGTAGGCCTATGGGTGGATTCATTTTGAAGCCACTCTGGAAAATGAAAGAAATAGTTAAGAATGTAGCCTACCACCCAAAATCTGAAGGACAAAAAAAAAACGTTAGTTCATCTATAAGTTAGCACAGCAGGACTAGCCTAATAAAAAATAATGAAATTGGTCAATTTAGAATTTAGCTGTATGAGAAAGTGCAAAAAATGTGAATTTACAAAGTGGAAAAAATGTAAAGCTAACAGCATGCCTGATTTCCCTGATCAGTAAAACTTGTTAGGCCTTTGCCAGGGTCCCCTTGCCACATACTAACCGAGCTCTAATTGGCTTATTTCAAGAAGCTAAGCAGAGTGCTCTCATCACTCCCCCACCACGACCGTACTGAGCTGAAATGGCCAGTATTCTGGAGTTGGTACTGATACGGTTATTTGGGATATGCGTACAACTAACAAGGTTTCACTTCTGAATAAAACCGTTTCCTAGATTCATTCCTAATTCTAGGAATTGTGAAGAAATGAGGTTCTGTTGATTTAGCAGTATTTGTTGTGAGGGTGTCAGTGCGGCTCTCGTTGAGTCACACAACCTTACCACACTACCAACGATCGTGGGACGAAATGTAACCTCATTTTAGTCGAAAAAGGAACAAATTGAAAGAGAAACTTGTTCAAAATGTGGTTGCTGAGATCTCTGTATGGTAACCGGAAGTCTGAAAGAAACACTGAAAAATATTTAGTTTCACGTAATAACGGACCATCAATACCGGTGCAGAATAAAATAGTGATTCTTTCTGGTGACTAATTATTTTTTTGTTACTTTTTCTCTAACAGTTTTTTTTCGGACTTTTTCTTACTTTTTGGTGTGAGAACACATGGATGTGATTAGGCTACAGGTCGCTTCAGGTAATAACGCGTCAACTTAAAACTTGCCAACTTCGACAAAACGGTTAAATATTAAGGGTTGTAACTCTCATCACTGAACTGCACTTAAACTTTGTGCCACTTTCTTAAGTGCTTGAAAAGCGTGAAATTTGAAACTCGAAAGCCTTAAAATTTGGGTTATTTTTTCCCGACAATTTTCCTTGGTGGCTTCTTACTTTATGTCACTAAATTGTGTTAAGGGTAAATGAAACAAGGGTTCATACTCGCATCTGAAAGTGAATATCCCTGGCTATCCCTGATTTTCCCTGAATTATTTCTTCAAATATCTCTGGCCAAAACACTTGCACTTTTCTTTTAATTTTTCAATTAAACGGAGTCCAACAAGGGTTCATACTCGTATCTGAAAGTGAATATCCCTGATTTTCCCTGACTTATTTCTTCAAATATCCCTGACCAAAACACTTGCACTTTTCTTTTAATTTTTCAATTAAACGGAGTCAAACAAGGGTTCATACTCGTATCTGAACGTGTCAACTGCTCACTCAGCAGGCCTGGCATCACACATCTTGGTGTGTGTCGTGTAACTTTGTGTAACACAGGTGCAATTTAGTGTACCTGGTCTGGTCTTAGGGACCGCCAAGTAGTGATGGAGGCCTATGGGGGTCAAGTATAGGCCTATAAGGCTATACCGTCACCTACTACAGGCCGGTAAGACTTACGGTGCTTGATCACAAGTGGTGATATAATTTGCAGAGCAGCCTCTATACATTCCCATTGTGTAATGAAACTCCATCCATCAGGACATTGAGCAAAAAAAAAGGGAGATGTTAAGCATCCTCATAATGTTGATGGCAGAGCACCGTCGGACAAAGAGTGTTTAACCTTCTTGTTTCCCATGGAAAAGAGATCGAGCCTTTCTTTCGAGTTTTCGGTGGACTCAGGGCAAATTTGTTTAAGCTACAAAAGCAAAGTCATTGGCTTTCTCAAGAGACAGCAAATACGTAGCTTTCTAACACTTTTGTGTTGACCGACGTGTGTCAACAACAGAGCCTGCTAGGAACCCTTCACCGCCCTTTGTTTGCTCTTCAGCGAGACACCATGAGAGCTTGTTAGGCAAGCCCCATCTGTAATGAAGAAACACTTAAGCAGAAAAGTGTTAAATAATGCGCTGAAAAATGTTGTTTATGCTTTCCGATATTATTTTTTATTTGTTATTGACAACTTGAGGTGAAAGAGAATTTTTTAATCGTTGAGAAATAGTTGACATAGTGAAACCCCTGCGCAGAAAAAAAGCCACCGAAGAAAAAAAACACGAAAAAAAGCCGAAGACAAAAAAATCCGCGTGAGAAAAAGCCAAGTTGTTTTGTGGATTTCTTTTTTTTTTTCATGTTGTTGTTTTTGTTGCAAATTAGGGCAATTGCCTTGGTTCAAATTTCACCGGGCAGGCTAAGAAAGTTTAACCAGAAAACGTATTACTACACAATTTTTTCCCACGATTTTTTTGCCGCAATTTTTTTCCCTTCTGCTGCTTTTTCCAGGTTTTTTCCCCCTAGGCTTTTGAACGCAACCATAACAAAACGTCCTAAAAGCCAACGCAAACGACAATTCTCACAAACTTGAATTATTATTAATACTTTATTTAATTGTTTCTCAAAGTCTCGTAGAGCAACTCACTTTAAAATAAGCTAATTAAAAGTATTTTTACAATGAAGAACAAATAAATAAATACAATAAGACGGTATAGGTATAATTTTAAAGAACAAGACAGGATCATAAACACTTAGTGGTAAATCTTACGGAATAAAAGTATTAGCATACAAGAAACCACTCAGATAGAATTGTAACCATAAGCACTAAAAAAATAAACACTTCTTTACTCAGTGGCATTGGGGGTGCTTTACTCTTTCTCTCTTCTTCACCCCCCTCCCCCTCCCCCCCCCCCCGACACAAAATGGAAAACATTAGTTGAAAAATTGTTTTCTGTACAGACTCTAGGCTCAAACGGGAAATCTACAGGGTATTAGATTGGAAAATTCCTAGGCAGTTTCTGTCAAAAATTTTAGTTAGGGCTAACTGTAAAAATAAGTAAATTTTTTTGTTTAGTTATTTTACTGTTCAATCACAGGTTAGCTGATTTTGATGGTCATGGACCGTTTTAATTTTTATATCGCATTTTTGTGTATCACTGCGGCTAAGAACGTCTGAGAGCAGGATTTAGGAAGGCCCGTCCGGTTACCCGTTTCGCGGAATCCTGCTTCGCCTAAAAATCCTAAAAATCCTGCTTCGCTTAAAATTTGCTTCGCCGAATTTCAGTTTTGCTGGAAAAAAAAAATTCTTATAAAATGCAATTTACTCGAACACGCGTTTACTCGAACTCGAGGGAATTTCGTAATTAGTTGCAGTTTTTGATGTGGCTAAAGGCTGACTTGAAGAATATGATCCCCACCATTTCCTCATACCTTAATGCTGATTCATTCAACGATACGGACCACAATTTTACAGTACTGTATAAATAACCGAAAGCAATTACCAGTTCTGTGTACTGGTAATTAACGGTTTTATATTTCGCTGTGTAGGCCTATGACTTTAGTTCAGTAACAAGGGGGAAATGGTGAATTGAGGTGAGCATACACAATTGAAACACTTGTGATACGCAATTGTTACGGAATTTACCATTGATATTTATTTTTCTTGTTTTTTGTTGTTGACAGATATCCCCGCACAGGTGCCACCGCTAACCCCAGGAACCAATCAAAAAATGACACAGGCTCTAACTGCTAGCTTTAGCAGTTGGGAAAAAGAACGCCAATGCCTTACCATCCCCAAAGGTAGGTCAATGTATTGTTGGATGATTATGTGCATGCTTATTGTTTGGTGCGCCATACGATAGGGCGGTTCCATTTTTTCTGGTTTGTAAAAAGTGGGTGCTGATAGAAAAGACGGACATGCGCATTAGGCATGCCATGGTCAAGTTCAGACCTTTAAAAGACATTCTACAAATAGCTGATGGCTAAAATGTGTGCAAAGATTGCAAAAATAGGTTTGAGCTAATACAGGAAGAGAAACGTACAAGGAGCATTAAGATACCGCGAAGGGAAGGGGGGGGGGGGGCGAGAACCATGGAATTTTTGAACCCTCTCGAGTGAGGGGCGGTCGTACATTTTTAGGCCCGTTTCGCCGAAAATTAAGCCCTTATTAAAATTCGGTAAAAAGGGGAATGCCCGTTTCGCCAAATCCCGGTTTCGCCGAATCAAAATATTATCTAAAAATGTAACGTTGTCGAAGTTAAAGATGCATTCCTAATTGGAAGGAATTTGTGATTAGTTGCGGTTTTTGATGTTATATGGAACTTATATGTATTTAATTAGGCACGTAATTAAAAAAAAAACCAACTATATTCGACTTGACGGTCATACACCGCCGTCATACACCGTCAAAGGAGGATCACAAAAAACTGACCAATCTGGAGAAAAAGTCACTTTTGGACCTCAAACATTACACTTTTACCAGTCAAAATTTCTAAAAATGCCCTAGTTTCTGGGTTTCGGGGGGGGGGGGGGACACCCCCATGTAAGTTTTTGTAAGATTTTTGTTTTTATTTTAGTGTCATCCAGTGGTTTTGTTTAAACCCACTAACTGCAAAAAAATGTTGCACCCTGGGGAGTTTTCCTTGTTGCACGTGCAGATGTTGTGAAAGGCATGACCATGCTCACTCGTAATGCCTTGGTGGTGACAATATACAACCCTTACATAAAAAAAGTTATTCTAAATTCATGAATTTCCACCCTAAGGTGGTTTAAAGAACGATTCTTTGAATGTATTCAAGAACATATTTTAAGTTATTGTGTGCGCGGCGTATCTTGAGTCCTGCAAGTATTTTGTGAGCGGCTACGTCTTCCTGAAGGGGGTGGCTTTAATCGATGGCCGCCATTGTTTTTGTAACCATCTTGGATATCAACAAGGCACTCTGCTACTGAAAACGTACAATCGATTATCTGTGTTCGTTCTGCGGAGAACTCAAGATAGGCCGCGGACACTATAATGGCTTGTTTTCCACACAATTTGGAACCTGCCATTTTAAACTCCATTTTAAATTAGTCCACAGTACGGGTGGCACGATAAGAAAATGTTGTTATCCCGATAAAACTTTTTAGAATTACCGCGATAATCGATAATATCTCGATAAAACAAATTTTGAGCCTGGAATAATTTTAATTTTGTTAATTAAAAAAACAACAACCTAGACTGACGCTTACGGTGCACCTTCATGAATGTAAATTGTGTGGCACTCGTCCAGTAGACATGAAAATGCACTTGCTATTATTTTTCATTACTTTCTCACCATGTAGAAACAATTAGCAGCTTATCTAATGCTTAAATATCGTTTGCATGAAACTAACTCACCTATGAGCTAAAGTGGCGAGCAACAGTATTGCACACTTGGTTGGAGAGCCCTTGGAAATCCACATGCAACGCCGCAAACCGCTTGTTTTTGCCTGTTACAGTTTTCGAAATATGACAATTTAAGTATCGACGTTTGCGCGGTAATTCGGTAAATCAGGAAAAGTGCGATACGATAATACATGTTTAATTGCGATATTATCGAGTTGTCGATTATCGTGCCACCCCTAGTCCACAGGAAATCATCGACACTTAGACTGAAAAGGCATAAAATACTTTTGCGGGAGGGGGGGGGTTCAACTTTCAGGGTAGTGGGAGGGAGGGATCATCGAAAATTTGGAGGGGATAACATTTTCAATTCCTCAACCTTCCTCTCCCCCCACCCCTCGCAGACATAAATAACGGCCGTTCCTAAGCATAATGAAAGGGCATGTCCCCTTTGGAACGTGTTACTGTTCTAAGTTTAAAAAAAAAAAAAAACATTAACGATAATGCTGATTCGTTCAGTGTTCGCAACCAACGAAGAACTAAATAAAGAAACACAAACTGGCTTGTAAACATCTTGATAGCTTGTGTACCGAACGAAAACAGCTTGAGCTTCAGCTTAAATTGGCTTAATTGTTTTTAATGGTTGGCAGTCATAATTTGCTTGCTCGAACTTAGTTATTGAATAAAGAGGCTTGTTTCGTTGAAGTGGATTGGCCGGGGAAAGCCAGGCTGTGCCTAACCTTGAAGCACTTTTCATTCATTGTTAATTTGATATTAACTTTTTGAATTTCGGAACAAATTTAGGCCGTGAAAAATAATTGCTGTTTCTCAGGCCCCATGGGGTGTAAATGGAGTGCAGAAAAAAAGTCAAAATGTTGGATGCTATGAATTATTTCCATGGCCTTCTTATCTCTGGCAGTTCTGATTGGGGAGGCTTTAGGATGTTCATCGTTCCCGCATGAAACGTAGCCCCCCACAATTCTGATTGTACACTTCCAGAGTTTCATTCTTCATATTCCGGCAGTGAGTTTCTTGCACTAACGATTGGCGGAAAAAAAAAAACCTTTCCTGATGAAACTCGAGCCATGGCAACTAACGTAGCTTACACCTCAGCTACAAGCGGCAACGCTTTAAAAAAACCGTAGAACTAATTTTGTCTTATGGCTTTTCTTTCCTCAACTTTTCTGCGTACGATTAAAGCTCAAACATTCTAGTGTTTAGCAAGATGTTGTTGGCCCTTGAGTAATTGGGCTGATTTTAATAAAAATCCTAGAAAAAATTGTGTTGGTCTTGGAAAGATCCTTGAAAAATTTCACTGGTTTTTGAAAAAAATTCCTTGGAAAATTCGAAAAAACCGGCAACCGGTGTTTACTGTGGTTGTAATGAAGCATTGTAGGAATAATTACACAAAAACCCCTAAACTTCCACACAAAGATCAACACTTGAATTTTCTGTGAACAATAAGTCTTGTATTAACAACAGTTCTGTTCTGCAGTTCTGGCATGCCGATCACCTTCTTCAGAATTCATGGAAACCCAAGAAAATTCACTTGGTGACATCGTAGGGTACAGATAACTCGAGTTATCTTCGCGATAACTCGATATGATGTAATCAAGTTAAGTTTAGTGACTTTTGAAGAAACTGAACGGCAGATGGATAACTGTTGCTAAGCCAAGACTGTTATTTTTCAGCGAAAATTCAAGTGTTGATCTTCTGTGTAGAAGTTTAGTGGTTTTTTGCGTAATGATTCCCACGATGCTTGAAAAATTACACAAATTTCGGAAAAAGTCCATGACTTTTTTGGGTGATGATCTTCTACGAACCTGCAAGGCGTAAAATAATAGCCAGCCGAAGCAATTTAATGCTCGTGTGGCTGAACCGGCTTAATTTTGAATATTATCCGACGTTTAGGAGAGAAGAAATATCTGTAAAGGGAGGAGCCACCCTGCGGATTTGAACAGGGAAAGCTCCGATCATCGGATGCCGAAAGATTGTCCAGGATTGGCCAGAATAGTTCCCATAGCCGCTGAAGGAGCATGGTAGAGGCTACCACGCTCCCTCAGCGCCTATGGGAACGCTACTCTGACCGGCAGTCATGGCGGGGACGTTGCCAAGGTCCCGTTTCCAGGGGTTCGACCAGATCCGCAGACCTCTTGCAACCAGGCTGAGCTCTCTCACCACTCAGCTACGATGACCACTGAGCACATAATGAATGTTAACATGCCTCTCATATGGGTGCAGAAATCCACCGGCCACTGACCAGTTGGCGATTAAATTGGTAATTTGGCGATTAAAATATTTGTCCTAGAAGCCAATTTGGCCGGTGGATTGATGAGTGATAAACAAGGTTGAAAAGAACTGGACATTTTCGCTTCTTGTTGTAAGGGTTGCTCATCAGGGTTCCGATGGCCTTAAAATCCTAAGCTATAGCTCTTCGTTTCAGAGGTTAGAAGTGTTACGTGTAGTAAGGATTTCTTTATTTTCAAGTTTTCGAATAAGGCCACTATAAGACCAGCGAACATGACAATTTATGAGAAACTTGTGCTTTGACAAATTCATGGATCACCGCGTGTAGATTGAATTAGTTTTTTTTTTTTTTTATTGTTACTGGCTTCTAGTGTCTGGAAAGAAAACTTTTTCATTTCGCAACAAAACTTTCTTAGTTGGCGACTAACAATTTTTGCTCTACCGGCCAATGGCGAGTTGAGAAAAATGTGAATCTACACCTATAGCCTCCCATAATTATAATCATGATGATGATTGTAATCTACCACAATTATACTTTTCTTGACGCCGTAATAAGGGAGATACTTACCATTTTGTGGTATTGTAACGAATGTGCAGACTGAAAGCTAGAACAAGGGGGAAAAAAACGGAAGAAAAAATAAAAATCTGGGTAAAACAAACTGACCGTTGGCCTGATTGAACTGACCATCTCAGTTTTCGCTTGCAAACATCTAATGGCATTTTCTTTGGGTCCCACGCTTCATTCATTTTGTTGTATCGATTCGTGGGTCCGTATTATTATTTTTAGTTGCTCCCCCCGTTGCGTTGCGTGTATATTGAGTATTGTGTAAAAGTGAAATCCGAAACCCCCCACCCTGACGTCTATAGCAATTGATTTTTTTCGGAGGGGGGAGGGGGGAGGGTTGAGCGGGGGCCCTTACCAACCACTCGGTTGCCACGTGCTGGCTTCATTTGGAGCATTGTGGTTGCGTGGGTTGACCGGTGGCCGAAGCGGTCATTATTAGCCCTATACTGTACTGCCCCCTCAGTCCCATTATGGATGGTTTGGTGGGAGATTGCATGCCTGCGAAATAAGCTATCCATATCGCATTGCTTCCGAGGCATGACACAAAACTAAAACTTTGTGATAATATAACGTCAAATTTCCTTTGCTCTCATGCTGTAGGTTATGTTTAGACGTTCTAGTCATAAACGAGTCGGCTACGGGAAATCTGAATCTTTACGAAAATTGCCCGCTAGCTGTTTCTGTTACCAATCGCTTATCGAATGAAAATTATACTAGTACCAGCACATATTTTCCCTGAACGTAGCCAACCAGTGTGACACGCACGGAAGCCAAATTTTAGCCACGTCTGGTTAAAAACATTTGTTATACTATATCCTCATCCTGTTAAGAAAAGAGGTTTAGTTAATTACTTAGCCCTTAGAATTCTGAAGCAATGCCGCAAACTGCACTTCTCTAGCTACAACCGTTCCCGAGATACTACACTTTGACTTCAGAGGTTATTGTTGCAAACGCCATGTTGGCGAGTAACGCACAAATCTAATTCGCCAATATCTGAATTTCCGTCGCCATATGGTGAGTGACATGGTCAAGATTGCCTTTTACAATCGATGTGAGCTCGAGCGCACATTTAAAGGCGGGTTGTCACCTAACATTTAGCGCTGTCCGGTGCTATCTAGTGCTAACAAAGTGAGGCGATTGGTCTAAGCTTGCAGGAAGCGAATGAATGCTCAAAGAATTTCTTTTAACGACACGAAACAAGCCACGTGCCTCTTGTTATAATTATTGAAAATGTGTTACGTCCTCGTGCATCTTGGTGCAAGCTGTAACAGTGATCGATATCACTGTCACTAGATGGTGCCACGGTAGAGTATAAAGAATCTACAGTGGCGCCAGCTCGTGACTGTGGTATCGTTAACTTTACAGCTTGCACCCAGGTGCACGAGGATTTTCGTAACAATAATAAGAGGCACGTCGCTTGTTTGTGTCGTTAAAAAGAAATTTCTGTTGTGTATTCCTGCGCTAAATGTTGCAGACTTTCAATTGGTTGTAATCCCCCTTCAAGCTTATTAAAGAGGCACTATCACCGATTGAAAGTAGGCAGAATCTGGCAACATCTAGCGCTATCTGGTACCATATCTAGCACTTGCTTACACCAAGCGAAGGAATGCACAACGGCATTTCTTTTAAAGAAACAAACTAGCTACAACATCCATAATTTTATTGAGTGAAGATTTGGTACACCCTCGTGCTCCCAAGAGCAAGCTGCAAAGGTTAACAATATCACTGCCGCTAGATGGCGCCATGGCATTTTCGTTCGCTTTCCAATCTGCGATAGCGCCACTTTAAGATAGTGCCGTTCACAAAATTACAAATTTTAAGCATTTACGGAGTAGCTGACTCAGTACAGCCCAATAAACCGCGGGGTCTTTGGGGTCGGGTGCTGCCGCCTTCGCTGCTGGCTGTCCAACGTCGATGGTATGCTTGACGAACTGGTGGATGTGAATATTTCGTTCCTTTTATATGAGGTGTTTTTCTAGGAAACTGTAATCCCCATGATAACGTCCTACCCGTCCACATCCGTACAGAGACGACTCTAGAATCATTTTACTGGGGAGGCGGCAGTGGGACAGCATTTTTTGCCAGAGGGGCGAACTGAATAATTGTACTTTTGTGGGCCACCTCCAAAAAAAAAAATAACACTTGCATTTTTTTTCTCACACCTAACGTTCTTAACTGTTTCCTAGGTACTCCATTTTTTTGGGGAATATTTTTAAATCCAGCTGAAAAAAGATGACTTTACAACACTTTGGTCTACTTGACGTGACTTCCAAGTCCTTTCTGTCGCTGTGAAAAAAAAACTAACGTAGTTTCGTAATAAGCAACTAGAATTTTCTTTGTTTATACTTTGATTTTGATCTGATGGGTTAAGGGAGGGGTGCGTGGGGGCGTCCCCGTACGTGCGTCCCCACACATTTATCCCCCAACCCATCAGATCAAAATCAAACGTGTAAACGAAGAAAATTCTGGTTGCTTATTACGAAAACTACGTTAGTTTTTTTCACAGCGACAGAAAGGGCTAGAAGTCACATCAATAGAGCAAAGTTGTTAGTGTGAGTGTTGTAAAATCATCTTTTTTCAGCTGGATCGCCGCCGGCCCCCCCCCCCCCCTCCTCTTAGCTTCGTCCCTGTACCCGAAGGACATACCACCGCATAAGAATATTGAGATCTGTTTTGTACTGCATTCCATCGCAGTACAAGCAATAATAATAATAATAATAATAATAATAATAACAATCGCGCCTGAGTTCGACTTATCGGCAGATAATGCCTCAGCTCTTGGGTTGGAAGTAGTATTTGAATCAACAATTGGAACCAAACTATTGCTACATTAGTGTAACCAGAGCAACTGCCTATTGTTTAAAACATTTCTTTGATGTTGTGAGCATCGGGCGCACTGATAATCACAAAATCGGAAATTTGAAAAGCCGGAAGACGTCCAGACACAACAACGTTATGAGGTAAACTACATTAGAGTGAAATTATTCATCAGGGCGTGTTTAATGAAAAGTTGAGGTGTTGGTGTGGTGCATCACCAGCCGTGAACTCGGGTGTCCGTACAATTCCAAGACAACCACCATCTTTGAGCGAATCACAGTGCGTCTGAACTTGAGAAAAGTTGTTGCGGATATTTCTAGGGAAACGAACTAGAAGATGTTTGGTTTCTTAGCGATGGGGTTGCTGTGGAAACGGCGTGGGAAGTTGGAAGCGAGGATGGCAGAATGAAAAAGTTTTGATCCCTGACCCATGGTTTCTGATGACGACGACGTAATTAAAGTATCCAACCTGAATGACTCCAGTCACAGAATGATTCCAGTCCAAGGACGTAAGTTACTGTAAGAATTTATGTGACAGAGCTGTATCGGCTAATTCGACGTAATATTAAAATTTAAAAAAAAAGCTACAAAAATTCCATGTAGCAATCAACAGCTAAGTCCAAGTGATTTATAGCTGTTGGTTGAACGAGGAAAGCGAGCATGGTCGATTATTCGACTAGATTTTTATTTGCATATTGTGTGTGGGCGACGATATCGGCCACGAAACTCAACGAGTTTGTAAGTAAAATTCCTGATTTAAATATTTTCGAAGATAAGCTGGTGTTCCCTTGGTTGGGCGAGCCAATTTTTTTTTTAGTAACGGTGGTAAGGGAACCCGATCTATAAGGTTAGTGGCCCCGAGCAATATACTAGTTGCATACTGAAAGTTTTTTTTATGTGAAGAGTGTTGAAAATGTACAAACTGTAAAAAAAAAAAAAAAAAACGCTTGCTGCCAATGTCATACGTTTGGAAACAAGGCGATCGATTCTTTTGTCACTTCTACAGCAAATCGCAGGCGTTGTGGCAGGGCTAGCTCTTAAAGATCGGTGTTCGATTGCTTCATATTCATATTCGAATCCTAGCTATGAAATTGATGCGTAAGATAGAAATGAGAGTATAGAAAATAATAGCATCCTTCGTTGGGCCGAGTAATAGCGGTCGCTAGAACTCTTGTGATATGCCAAGTTAATATGTATGCTTCGAAGGCGCGACCAGGAAATTTTTTGGGGGAGAAGGGGGGGGGGGGGAGGGGAGAGAAAAGTAGAAAACAAAATTCAGCTAAGGCGTATCGAGGATGGGGGTGTAAAAACAAGTCATTTTCAGAAATTATCGTGCATTTGAAACGTTAAAAAAATCCCATTTTCAGAATTTTTGTATTTTTTCAAAATCAAAATTCTGAATTTTTTTAATAATTTTTTTTCAATTATAGTAGGCTAAATGCCTTTTTAACGGGGATGGATGAGAAAGAACTCCCCTCTAGTTAACGATTATTTATCACTTTGGAGTCTTTCCCTTAAACAAATGTCTATAACGTTGGGCAAATACTTCGCGTATATTAAAACAACTGATAATTCGTGCACAAAAATAAGATTTATGCGTACGAAATAATACTTGCTGAAGCAAACGAAATTAAGAGAAGATGACGAAATGCGGTCGGCAAATAGAGGGGGGAAATCGTAAACGTAGTAAAACTAAACATCGTAAATCGAAATGCGGATTTTGTTCACTTTAACGAAAATCATTTTACCAACCATCATTTTACCGACAAGGCAACTTTTTCCGACAAGTCTACTTTACCAACATTAGTTTTACCGACAAGATCACTTGAACTCCAGAGCTACCAGTTCGGGCCTGTTTAAATCTGATTAAGAAAAACAAGGAATTAGGTAAATGCTTATGTATTTTTTGGGTTAAAGTCATTACCAACGATACTATCTATCTATATTTTGTTTAATGCGCAGACTAAACAAAGCAAACTTCAATAATGCCGGCTAATCAGCTGTACCCTGAGACAGCTAATCAGCTGTACAATCAGCCAGCGTGTTCATTCTTGGCACGGTAGCAAAGAAAAAGGGCGAGCGGCCGACATTGAGAACGGATATGCGCTCTAACAATTAGAAACAAACAAAATATTGCTTCAGTGATGTTGACTGTTAGAGCCAAAGTGAATCGGCGGGAATCGGCTAGACCGGCCTATGTTACGCCGGGGAACAACTAGTTGTAGGAAATTTTGACATTCCTGTGTGGCAGGGCTTCTAACATTCCGTCAATAGTCTTCCTTAAAACGCGGAAAATGTGTCCTTCACCTTGTGATGATGTAGGCCTTAAAGTGATCTATGGTTGGAAAAACACCTCAGATCTAAATGTTCAGATTTAAATGTGAAATTTTTCAATGGAAGAAGATGTCAGGGTTCAAACTAAACTTGGAGAACCTGGAAATCTCAGGGAAAATGAAAATAGAGCCGAAATTTCAGGGAAAACAATATTTTTTGGAAAATCAGGGAAAAGAGGGAAATTTGAAAAAAATGCTTTTGTGTCTGATCTGTTAGTTCCATTGAATTAACAGATCAGAAACAAAATCTTAGGATAGTATTTTAATTTGTGCTTTAATATGTTCACGTATTTTAGATACAACTTCTATAAACCAAATTTTGGATAATACCAATATCTGTGATGAAAATGCGTCTACTCCCGTCTAGGCTAGTCTCCAAACCGCTATTTTCTGGGGATGTTGGATTATTTTCGTACAAATATTAATAAAAACATTAGCCGCTGCCGGTTTCCTTAACTAAATATCTTGTAAAAACCTGGAAATGTCAGGTGAATTAAAATAAAAAAATTGTCTGATTTCTGGATCATGAGGTCAGGAGTCTTCGACAGAATTCTGCCCTTCGTTCCCACCATTGGCACTGATTCCCAACCTCGTGTGGCCTGTTGTCGAACTAGTGTCCGTTTTTACTTTTGCGGAACTCTTCCGTTGAAAACTACACTGTGCAGGTATTTACCTAAAAAACATACGTGAACAATTTCTTAATTGTGCTGCGAATAGTCCAAGCGTGCGTGTTTTGCAAGAACTAATGTGTAGTGTTAAAACGAGGAAGGCATTTAGTTTCTCGGGCCAGTAGAAACTGAGTGTCTTGCCTCCCGGCTCCACGCCACTTTATCGCGCATGCCAGGAAGTTGAAGCCTCTTATAGCACTGCTTTGGTGAAATATGATGTTGGCCAGTAGGGCACACAGACCGCCGAGAGGACAGGGGCAACTTTTAATAACAGCTAGGCGAATAATCTTTACTGGACATGTTTTCTTGGGGTCTAGGGGACTTTTTTTTGTTGCTATACTTTTTTTTTTATCGTTTCTCACCTTTTTTTGTCCTTCGTATGCCTTTATTTATTTTTTTATTATTTTTTTTTTACAAAAAGGACATTTTCCGAAAAGGGCAGGGGCGATGTCCCCCCCCCCCCCCCTTCCTGTGCACGCCACTGAAGTTGGCGGTGTTAAATCAACCAGGAGCTGAAATCTGTGGATTCTTTCCCAGATTTGTGAGTGAGATCCAATATGGATACTGCCACGTCCTATGTTTGTGGTATTCATACGCTCCTGGTTAGGCTTACATCATGATTTTACTAAAAAAAAAAAAATTTAATATTATTATTACTTTAAAGTAAATACACTTTCTATCTTCCCTGACGGGAAATCAGAAAAATTAAAAACCCGTTAAAAAAAAAATTGTCCTACCTCCCGAATACAGGTCACCAATCTAATTTACGAACAAGAAATCCATCTGTTGCTACCATGGGTGGATCTCTGTGCCAGAAAACAAAAACCCCTGCGAAATATGAAAGTCGCGCTTGGGGCAATCTTTCTCCCATCTCTTGCTAATCCCTAACAACCGAAATGGATCGCAAACGCCACAGTACAGAGTATCACCCTAACCTCCTCCCCCATCAACTTTACCCTCTGGCTCCCATGCCATCCCGAAACCCAAGCAACCAGCGTCTTTGTTTATGTCTGATACACGTTGACTGGCAACGGACCATCGGCTTGCTGAAAAACAAGAGCTGTTCGCCTTTTGCCGGGTTTCTATGGCAACCCCAAACGCTAGTCGGCTGGCGTGCCCTCTTTCGCTTTCTGTTACGCCCCCGCCTTTCACCCCGGTAACCTTCCCCCTCCGTCGTTTCCTAGACTTTTTGAATGAATTTGAACCCCCTCCTCCCCCAACTAGGCACCTGGATCACTTGGCACCTCATTTGTATATTAGGGCGGTAGCACGTCTTCCTGATCAGTACTTGTTGCATGTCTGAACAACGAGACGGGGCTCGTCCAGGTTTTCGATGACTCCCTCAACGTGGGTTCTTCACGATCGAGACCCATCGGTTGTGTCATCGTCGAGTTCGTGGCTTCCGCCCACCCCGGCACCGTCGCCGACACCTTCAGATCCCGTCGAGCATTTGCTCATTTTCATGCAAAGTTTACCGAAATCCCCCGATCTCTTGCCCTCCTTCCTCAAGAAGGCCCTTCCTCCGAGCTTCCCGCAACATTTGCCCACAGGTAAACAAACTAATATCGTGCGTGTGTGAATCTTTTGTTTTGTTGGATGTAAAGGGTTGCCACATGCGCTTTTTATGTTTTTTTTTTAATTCCGACGGAAAAGTTTTTTTCGAGCATTTTTCGCTTTTTTTCCCCCTCAATTTTTCAAATTGTTTCTATGGAATCACGCTGTGGCACATCCTGGGGGTTTCCGAGTTTATCGGAATTCCCCTCTGGAGATGCATTTTTTAATATTTGTTTATTTTAGTTTTCATGTGCAGGGAGCATGCGGCAGAGGCCAGAAACTGTCTCAAAATAGGCTAAAATGCTTTAGCTTCCGGGCCCCCGCTGGGGGGAGGTCACAGCGCTCCCCTAGACCCTCTAGCTGGAAGGAGAGGGTGCACAAATTACTCAAATCACCATGGTTAATTTTATACAAATTTGATGATTTTATAAATTCCTAATTTTACAAATTCAACTTAGTAGGGGAAAACCCAGATACCCTGCCGAAATATTTTCTTTTTCTTTGGACGCTTGCTTTTTTTCCCAAAATGTTACCTGGCAGCCCTGTTGGATGTACGTGGTCGTTTTGCATAAGGGGCCAATTTACATCTAAGGTTTTACACTTCTAATAACGGGTACAGCGAGTTATCTTTAAGCCAGTGGACAAGTGGCCGTATGGGTAAAGGCTGTATGGTAGTGCTGGTAATGGACTGGTTTGCCGGTTCGAATCCCGGTCATATCACTAGAATGAAACGTAAGTGCAGTTTACGTTATTCTAGTTTCATTTTCGCTGATAGTTTATTTCCCATTTTTCTTTATATTAGGCCGGTAAAAATTAATTAATTGGTTCTCGGGAGTGACACTAACACAAATTGATGCGAGCGGGCGATGCTTTTATTATTATTCGTGAATTTTCAGATGCGGGCGATAACTTTTTTTTTTCCAAACAAAACGAAATCAGCATATTGCATTTTGTTGTCGAGTACAATATCTATGTTTTTAATGTCAAGATCAGCGTGCTAAAGTTGCACATTTGATAAAAATTATTCTTTAGGTCTTAGTTTTAAGTTGTGGCATGCCTCTGAACGATCCTTAGATTAGCTTATACGCGATCATGTTAAATGGAGCAACGAGCTCATGTGGTCACCAGCTCCAGGTATATGGCGAAAGTGCTGATGCATGATAGGTAATTTTTCTTTAAACAATCTCATAAAAAACATTTCATGCGCCAAGATAAAATGCATGCGTGCGCTCTTGAGAACCACTTAAATTAATTTTATTGGCCTTATAGGTGAGAACATTTGAAAAGTCGAAATTTCATTTTCGCCTGCGATGTTGCAGTTGTACCTTTGCACACTGTCGACATATTGTTATTTAACCACTGTCTGACCTGGTTTAGGAGGAGTTGTGCTTTTTTTTTTTTTTTGGTTAATGAAGCACACAGTTGGTAACTAAACGGACTGTGTAATTTTGTCGTCTACTAAAATCATTACCTGATAATTTATTGATCACCTTACTTTGTGTTCAGTGGATCTAGGAAAAAAATTCGATCTAAAGGTTGCACTACTGACACCAGCTTAGTTAAACTTTGGAAGGCTGTGTTTAGGGAAATGAATTTAGCGTGCGTTGGAAATTCATAAGGCGCATTTTACCACAAGCGACCTTTAAAAAACACGTCTAAATGTATAGTTACAGAACTACTGAACAGCATTGCATATTAGGCCTATTAGGTTTGTCATTTGAATTTTAGGACGGTTGCGTCTTGCTGACCAGTACTTATTGCATGCCTGTTTTTCCATTGTAATTTTTCATTTTGGTAAGACGGGTGTCGAAACCTAACGTAATTAAAGTAAACATTTTACTGAATTAAAAATGCATTTCTGCCTTAAAATTTTGCCCTAAAATTTGCGTTAAAGAAACTAATTTCCTAAAATTTGCCTTAAAAGAAACTAATTCTCATTGCAGGTTAAATTCATGCTGTTGTCGGTATGCCAAAACGTGTTACATTTCGGCAAATTTTTGACATGAGATTTTCACCCGTGCTTTAAAGGACAGAGCCGCTCACTATTTTCGAGCATCATGCGCTAAATAGCTTCTGCAACATTTACATAGGTTAGAGTAAACATATTATTCCCATTCTCACGAGGGGAAAAATAGGAAAATTATGCCTTTGCAACATTTACACATAATTGAACTAATGTTGCAAAACTGAGCCACACCGGAAAGCCAACTTGGGGGCATGTACCTTTCAGAATTTTCAATTTCGTAAACTAAACCAAAGTATCTAGAATTTTGTCGTAATATTAAAGAAAAGGGCATGTGTAACAGTTTTCAGTCTTTTGTATTTGATAATGATTATTGTAAGAAGTGTTAATCGACTTATTTTACTTTTTAACAAATTGTTACTTGTAAATTTATTTTCAGACCCTCGGCTGTGGACTGAGCAGGACGTAACAAGCTGGCTTTGCTGGGCCATTCGAGAGTTCAGTCTCGAAGGCGTCAATCTTCAGCATTTTGTCATGAAGGGCAAAGACATGTGTGCGCTTGGCAAAGAAGCTTTTCTGGCCAGAGCACCACCTTTCATGGGAGATATCCTATGGGAACATCTGGACATCCTCCAGAAAGGAGAGAAGACTGCCTTCTCGATAGGAATCCAAGGTAACGTGACAAAATTTCATTCTAGCTAAAAATGTCGGTCCAGTTTAAATTGGGGAACTGTAAACTGTAATTATGATTAAATAAATAAAAAGATTAAAAAAAAACTTGAAATGCCACCTGCAATACGGAATGACTGTATTCACTATGACGGCTTTCCATTTCACGTAGGATATTTATGGTGACTTAGTCAACCAGGACCCCTGGCTGCATTACTTCCCCATTCTTTATTTCTGAAATGTTTTAGGGGGAAGTGTTGCCCGCATCCGAATTCTCCCCCCCCCCCCCCCCCCCCCCCTGCAATATGTGAGCATTCCAAAACGCATGGATCATTCCCACTACAGATTGGTTGGGAGGAAAGGGGGACGGGAAGTTTTTAGTGGTGTAATCCTTTACCAGTATGACCACTTGTCTACTGATCATTGATCCACGCGGTATGACAGTCATCTGTTGATGCTGTAGCTAGCCAGTCCGAAATCCGGGTCACGTCGCGTGAATGAAATGTAAGTACATAAAGATGGCTCACTACTGCGTTATTTCTAGTGTGTGGTTTTCGTTCATGTCTTGCTTCTGAAATTTTTCGTCACCTTTTAAATTGTATGGGTTAACTCGATGGTGAGGAGTATTTTTGGAAGGTTATTTTAGAATTTTTCGTGTACACTCGACAAGAATATGAGAATATTACACCAACGGTTTTGTCTTTGCGAATTTCAAAGCTCAGGGCAAAGAGCTGAGTTTTTCGTGGTGATAGAGACGGCATCAATTTCATTGAAAACTATTTAGGTATGTAAAAAAATTGTGAAAAATTGCCATCAAAGGAAGACATGCATATGGTCTGGTTACCAATGTATGTATGTTAAACTTAATTCGTACGTTGAAAGATATTAAACTACTTCTATGAATACATTTTTTCTAGCGTATTGTTTTTTTTTCTTAGTCAACTCGTTGATGCTATTAATGAATTAATAAAGTCATGTTTTTATTTTTTTGTTTAATATAGTTCTTTAAGAAATGGCATGAGCCAGTTACAAATGTAAAGTTAGCTGTTGAAAATTGAAGTAAATAATAGTTATCTTCTATGAAAATACTTACCCGAGTACAGAGTACCAAAATACGCTTATGTAGTTGGATTGTGAGGTAATCCTTAAAAGTTAACTCGTTGTGATTATCCATCTTCTAACTGGCCTTGCAAAAAAAAATTGCAGAGTGTAATGTCCAGATAGCATTTAAAAACAAATGCGGAACAGTTTGCAGAAGTTTCCTTTTGTTAAAAACACTGAATTTAACCTAAAAATACTCTAGGCCCTATGAAAATTGTTTTGCATTGAAATAAATTTCAGAAAAGTTAGCTTCACCGTTAGTTGTCACATTGTTTTGTTTAACATTTGCAATTTGCATTGAAAGTCAAACTCAAAAATGACATTAAAAGTTAATTCTTGCTGCATTGCAATAGCGGAGTGCTAATAACTCTTAATTCCCTGAAGCGTTGGATTCTGGAGCCAGCAGTTGTGTTAACTGCAAGGTACACTGGTACACTTGATTTTTTGTTAGTCGGATGAAGGAGCACATTACTGGAATACGGAACAATGTTTTTTTTTTCACATTTCAATCAAATCGCAATAACTACTGCATTGCTTTGCTAAATCTAAAATCACACAGCCCTAACTTGTGTTCGTAAAGAGCAGGAATGCCATAATCTAAACAAAACTAGAAATACTTACTAGTTCAATATTACTTAGACTTAGTAATGAGTTTTTGCTTATTCAGAAATGAACAAAAAGTACATAATATTTTTAACTGTAATAAAGTGAAGGTTTTATAATTAGCTATTCTAAAAAAAAGTCTTTTCCGGAAAATATAGAAATTCCCTAACTTTCACTCTATCTTTATCAAATTCCCCGACTTGATTAATTCCCTGAATTTTCCATGTAGAACGTCACCCTGTTAAAACAAAAACTGCAAATGTCATTAGGAAATTGACAAAACTAATACTCTGGCAATTCTGACGTCATCACAGTTTACAGCCTAGGATATCAAGTATCGTTACCGACGTGTAGCTCATTCCAGATTAATTCCCGTTCCAGTTGTTCCCATGTAGGATGTTGCATTTTTGACATTTGGCCAATCACTGTACTTCACCATGATCAAAGATATTCCTGAAGCGATAATCACACAAGTTGTCTTGTCACTTTTCACATTTGTGCCCTTTTGGGGCCGAACACTTCACAATTCTCAATATGAACTAGCGCTTGTTGATTCCGCATATTAACTCATTGTTGTTCTCCACGATGGCAAATTTCTAAGGGATAATCGCACACGTTACCTTACCACTTTTGTACACTTCACCACCCACTCACTCTATTCCCAATTGCGCGCGCTCACGCACACTCGGATCACAAGTAACAAAACTCTTATCGATCTGCAACGGGTTTGTCGTAATCCCACCGGTCTGTTTTCCAGATCTGGACATTCGAACCGGTGGAAGCGGCGGTTTTATTTCATACAAATCTATAGCTAACTATACACCGGGTATTTTTTGGATTTCCACCTCCCGTTTCGGACGGACGGGGATACGTCTTTCCTTTTCCTTTTTCCTTTGAACTCTTTGAAGGCTTTGAGACCCCAAAGTCCGGACGGAACTCTATCGTCAGGAAGCTCTCATTGCCAAAGCGTTCAGGCCCGCCCGTTTGCCTACCTGCTTTTTGCTTTTTTTTTTTAATGGGCCGGTAGCGCTTACACACGTATTCACCAATACATTCAGCGCATTCCGTTATTGTGTATTGCTGTTATATTGAAGGCTTGTGTGCCTCTGTTACGCAATGAAGTCGCAGAATCGGTTTAGAAAAAATATTGACTTGAATTTGTTGATTTTGTAGGGTCTGTCTGGGTTTTGTCAGTTTTGGATAAGATTATCACGGCGACTAAGTTTCGCATTAAGCAAAAGCCTTAGTGTACAAGATGCACTAATGCAGATTGTTAGCTTCGTTTCCTATCTTGTGATTTATTCTTTATTTATCTCTCTCTCTCTCTGTAGTTATATGGCTATATCTTTCTCTTGCTCCCCTCCCTTCCCCCGAGGCAGCATTGTTACTGCTATGAGCATCACGAACGAACAAAGGAATACTGACTGGGCCAAGGAAATTGACTCGGAAATACATATATAGGCAACTATTTTAAATTTTCAGCACTTGTTTGGTGGCTTCGTCACTTATTAAAACCTTTTTTTTTTAATACATCTTACCTACTATGCAGTTATCATCCTCATGGTGTGTGTGTGTGTCTTTAACTGGTGACCAAGACACCAAACCAAGTGTCAAAAATTAAAAATTGTTATTCCTACATGTACTTGAAGTGAATTTTAGCGTTAGTGGATCCCATCCACTTTGACGACTTTCACGCTCACGGAAAATTTCATACAAAATTGTGTATGTAAAATTAACCATAATCACGTAACGTATGTTATGAAATAGATTACTTTTTCGTAACCCTTATCTAAAACAGAACCCGCCAAGTTTCAGCCAGTCAAAGTAGTGATATCAGAGCAAAAATGGCTGCCACCAAGTTGCTACATTTTAGTTGCCAAGCTAATCCCACCGACTATTAGTTGAAAAATTAAATGGAAAATCTGACCATTGTTACAACCCGTAGCAACGCTCTATTTTTCCATTTAACGTGTGAAGTAATAGTCGGTGGGATTAGCTTGGCAACTAATGTAGCAACATGGTAGCAGCCATTTTTGCTCTGATATCACTACTTTGATTGGCTGAAAACTTGACGGGTTCATTCACCCTTGTGGGTTTTGTTTTAGATATCACTTATTTTGTAGTTTTTTTTTAAACCTTTATCGTGTATTCTATTTCAGTGAATCTTCCAGCATCGGCCTACCCAAATTTAATCTCGTTGTAATTTTTTGATTCCCCAAAGCTTCGAAAACCCTCCTTGCCATCCCACGACACAGGATGTTGTATCAATCACAGGCTTTGTTTCGGCTTCATCCACCTGAGGATGGGTGGGTGGGTAGATTTAAAGAAGTGGGAGGGGGGGTGGGGGTGCTGATTGGTAGGGGAAAGGGGGTCGAAATGAAGTGCCCTCGCGCGTGCATCCGCCTCCACCAGGAGCGGAAATGCAACAGGTCGACTTGCGCGCGCGTTGTACCCTCGACTTTTAGCGTGAGAAAAACGGTCAACTTTAGGCTGATATTAGTTAATGGCGTGCTCTGAAGCGTTCCTATGGGTTTGCATCGTAGTGGTGTGGTGTGGTGTGTCAGGAGCACCAAAGGGACAGGAAGTTACCTTTTGTTCATTTGCACGTCAGATGCCTGGGATGGTTGGTGTGATGCCACCTATGCTTACACGCATACTTTCATAAGTTGACCTTACGTGTAAATTTTTCCCTTCCGATTTCGAGCTCTTGCCTAGTTAATAATAATTGTAATCGAGTGAAACCGATCCACAAAGCCGACATTTTCATGTAAGGTTTCATATACCGCAAAGTTCTTGTACTGTTTAGTCCACGTGAAACCTTACTGCTGCATTCAACCATTAGACACGTAAATAAAATAAAACTATAGCCCAAATTTCAAAATTATTGCAAGAATAATATAGGCTAGTGTATAATACAAGCTACTCACTCGCCTACTGTCGGGGCTAAAATTTTCAGCATTCTTCCAAGTCAAGTCATCCCATTGGTGATACGTACACCACGACAAGATTTTAGATTCACAATATCAAGACTGGTATTTAATTTTACTTTTCAAGGTAATTGACAGATTTTCAAGGAGCCGCACGAACCCTGAATTACTTAATCTATGGTTTTTACGATTTTCAGCGATGTCGTTTAGCCAAGTATAATGCACCAATCTGACGTGTTCCAAAGTAAAAAACTGTAAACATATCAATACAGCAGTAAGGTTTCACGTGGACCAAACAGTACAGGAACACTGCGGTATGTGAACTCTTACAGGAAAGTTTGTTTGTGTTTCGTTGCTGTTTTGACTTTGTGCCAGTTAAACCTTACCTTAAACGAATTCGTTTTTGTTTTATTTGCAACAGGTTTATTCTTTACACCGAACTCCCTCCCAAATTATTATTCCAAGGGCGGTGCATCATTCACCGGCTAATATTGCTCGAACATTTTGATTGAAATATATATATATATATAGAAATCTTAGCGGTTATGTAAATATTATCCCTTTACGTAACTTAACAATAAAGGGTAAGTGTAGATAGTCAGCCTCTCGACGATTTTTTTTTTGTTGGGGGGGGGGGGGGGCGGGGGAGAACACAATATACACGAATCCAGGATGCGAAGTTACTACTTAACTGCAGGCTCCATTCGTGCTTAAAGTCGTTTACCCTTAACAAGCTCAAAACCGTGACTAGCTTCAGCTAGCTAAAACGCAGAAACTACTGCTTATGTGGGGCGCATTCTGCTGAATATTAGACACCCACATTTAGGCCTATTAAAATCACTTAAAATCAGCTGCTCTATGGGTGAGGAGAGCTGATTTTAACTTGTTTTCCCTTTTTCTGTGATGACTTGGTAGCCGCAAGGTGCACATTTCTTTCTTTCTTATTGCCATAATTATTTCTTTCTTATTAGTTGTTGCATAATTTCAGAGCCTGCTGAGACCCTTGCACGTTTACATTTGGTGATGTCTCACCAACTCAGCTCGTGTTGTGGTCCGTATAAGATTACGACGTTGTTTTTTGTTTGTTTTTGTTGGTTTTACGGCTAGAATTTAGTCTTAAATTTGGAGTTTTGCATTTCCTTGAAGTTTCAGAGTTATGTTAGTTTGGTCGCGGTGGACAGACAGCCTGTGGGTGTAATTGTCCGTACGTAGAATATTTAAATTTGAAAATTACCATTGGATCATTGGATGACTAACAGTTGCAGCTTGCTCCTGAGATAAGATCTTTGAACTTGTAATCAGCTTTGCATACGAGTTGAAAGGTTTTTCGTCTACGAATAGTAATTGTTAAATGGGCTGGGCAGGTAGACTGTTCAGATCCCCAACTGGCAAATTGTTTTCTAAATATCCCATTTCGATTTGTTACTAATGTTTTGCTTTTTCCTATCCTGTTCATCGGGGTTTATTAACTTCTGCTCAAAGTTAATTCTAAGAACTCATTACCACTCACAAACATGGCGGCTAACAACAAAATAAACATCAGTATATGTTTTCTCTGGGTTGTTGTTACTTATTTGACCTAGTATTCCACTCTTGAAAAATTTAGCTCGTTCGACGAGAAATAAAATAACAATCGTCCATGACTGGGGGTGCAACGTAACATGAAACAATTTTTACGTAAGGTGAGCGACAGGTTTGCTGTAGGCATAATCGCCAAGCTACCGCAAAGGTTTTTGTTTTGTTTTGAGACGATGTTCAATTTTTCCGTTAACTGTTTGCCTTAATGTCAGTACACAATCGTTAGCTTTGTACCGAGGGGTGGCTCACTCTCGGAAATCCCTGTACACTGGTTAGAAATCCTAAAATTCCTAGAAAAACTCAGCGGAAATCACGGGGAAATCATTTGATAATCTTGGAAATCCGACTCCGTGCCCATCATTTGAGGTTGCACCAGCCCCTCAAAGTGAAGTGCGCCTCACAGCGCCGTATTAAGCCTCGTAGAGTCCTGGTGCTTAAGACCCCCCTTTTCCCCAAGTTCCGCTTTTTTTGGGGACAACTTTTCAGAAAAAGTTTTAAAAAAAAATTCAAAATAGTACCTTATTTTATTTTTCCTTAACAGTGAGGCACCCTTCAGGCCCTTTTTCGGCCTGTGGCCTGGTGCTTCAGCACCCAAAGCACCCCCTTGATCCGGCCCTGCACTGGTAATCCCTAGAAATTACTGGAAATTTTTGGAAATCAGGAAAATTATAATCTTACTGTACAATACTTTCTGAAGTGAACAACAGCTAGCTTTGTCTTTATTTTTTTTTATTAGGTGCAATAGGCCTATCATTTGTAAAATTACGAAATGTAAATTCAATTCCCAAAGCCAAGGAAAAATACAGTCTACTTTGTGCGTTGCACCACGTGGCCAACCAAGCGTAACCGGACGAAACCGGAAACGAGGCCATCATTGCGAAAGGCATTACCAACGAGATTTGATCGCGATCACACGCGAGAGTCGGTCGGCCATTTGGGCGTTGCCTTTTTCGTCGATGGCCGGGAATACACTCGGGGTTTTTATTTGTTTGCTGCGTAGGAGGAAACGTTTCAATAAAAATCTCTTTTGAAAAACTGTTTATTTACCGGAAAGCGGCCAAGGGACCTTGATATACCTTTTGTGGAATTCGGCGAGCCAACCAGAGCGATGCAGGACGTGGCGGTGGTACAATAAGTTCAACCATGCGTGTCCCGTCACCATCCGGCCCATCCATCTAGAGTTTCCGATTTGGTAAATTGCAAATACCGATGTGCCGCATCTCCCATGGTTTTGAGTTCTGAAAGCAAAGGAAGATCTACGTCAGCACGTGGAACAAATAAAATAAGCCTAACACAACAACACGGACGGATGCATGACGTCAATTTGTAGATAATAATAAATGAAAAAACCTTTCCATTTCGTTAGTTTGTTTCTTCGTGACCTGACCCTCGGTTTTTATCCCACATTATTTTTTTTTTGTGTGTGTGTGCCGTACAGTCAGAGTGACGCCGTTTTTGTTGTCACTTTCATGTCACTCCCCTCACGTGCGTATAATTTAGCAGCAAGTTCATAAGAGGTCGTACTTTGTAGGAATAGCCGAGTTGTTAGCCCCAGTTCTAGTAATAGCCTTATCCCACCACCAACAAAAATATATTTTGTAAAGTATTCTATGTTAGGTCGCCTCCAACTTCGCAGAAGAAAATCTCCATTTTTGCCGAACAAAATTTTTGAGGTTAGTATTCTGCGAAAATGGAATTCCAAACTCGCAGAAATGATGTTCATTTTTGCAGAATCAAATTTGCAGAAAAAATATTTAAGGATTTTCTAGAAATTCAAGACTGTGCATGAACCTTGAGTACAGACAAGTCAAATCCTTCAAAAAAGCTATTCAGGGTTACTGAGTATTCCACCTGTGCTGCAAGACTTTAATTATCCCCCCCCCCCCCCAAGAATTTGATTTTCTCCCTCTCTCTCAGGGTTCATGCATAGCATTGAATCCTTGAAAAATGGTTAAATTTTCAAAGTCAAAATTCAAGGCTTGAAAATGGGAATTTGTGTTGGTGAAGCGTAGAAATTACTTTTAATTTTATTTGTGTAGGCTACGATAATTAATGAAATGCAGTTAGTCAATGTAATAATGATTTTATACCTTAACTAACAGATAAAATAAAACAACATAGAATAAAATAATAAAGCTACTTTGTCATCATAATAAACGATACTTCTCCCAGATTGGACACGTGTCAGAAAATACGCGTGCAACGCAGTGCAAGCAGCCATAAGGGGCAGATGAGCAAGAGTTTTTGCTGTATTCCAGCTTTCTCCTTGTTCATTGATGAGCGGGAGAACATCATGTTGTTACATTATTTAACAAAAATTAGGCAGAATTTTTATCAAATAATAGAACTGCCCTAAAGCACACACTTCGGACTCTTTGTGTTAATTCAATCAAATACGTTTTCCTTTTTTTTTTTAGAATAATACGTTAGTAGACGTATTAATATTGTTCGTTG
>JAHWFP010009503.1:16540-29489 GCA_023313725.1 Lithobius niger
CGCAGTCAACATTCAGGTCACTCCGACCAAAAACTGGGAAACAACCATGGGCGGGGCAAAGCCGGGCACAAACTGTTGTGCGTTCCTACGCTTGGCACTAGGTACTAGGCAACGCTAGATGTTGCCAGATTCTGCAGACTTTCAATTGGTGACAGGGCCACTTTAATTATTGATTATAAAGTTGGTGCGTCCACGTGCACCAAGGAACAAGCGGTGAAGTTAAGCCTAACGACATCAGGGTGTAGGGGTTTTTAGTACATGTGACAGCTCCCCAAGTGCCAACCCCACAGTTAAAGGACTTGCATGAAAACGTGTCGGGGTGCTTATCAAGGGGTTGCGGGAATTCCAAATTAACCTAAATTGGTGGAAAATGGCTAGTAGTCGTGGTTCAGTTTTGGTTATGCTTTAATGGTAAAACATGAGCGATAGTATGCTCCGGCTCGCCTGACCTTCTAGAGCGACACTAGCCCTGACTTAGGGCCTAAAACGGAATAACAACCGGCATGAGGCTTACTTGGGACGAGTTGGATTGGTAAAGTTCGGGTTAATGTAAGTGTTCACAGCAAGGCAAAATAGCTACGGGGTTGCAGTGCTAAACTAGCAACAGGGTTGGTCCAGTTTGAAGTTAAGTTTGGGGAAACGGGACAAAAAGGGAAAATTTCTAATTAAAATGGCCAAAATTACCTTTCGATGCGGGGAGTTGGAGAGTTGGTGGCGGAATGAATTTTAGGTTAATACCTAATTGTTGGGAGCACCCGGCAGAAGACAAAGCGAGCTCGAGCCGTTACAATTGACGTCAAACATTAAGTACAGATAATTCACAGCCATACATTGTTACAACAATTAATATAATAGCATCATGTCAACTAACAATGAATATTAATTATTTTGAAGTGACAATGGGTCATTACAATTTGACGTCATGTGGATCTTGAGCTTGGCAGTTTTCACAAATGACGTCATCGGCGTAACCTTGCTACGGAGGTACAATTTCAAGGTTGAAATCCGAAATTAAACTCGCAACAAGGGGTGCTTTTTCCCCCTGTTATTGACCATTTTAAAACGCAGATTTTGAACCGCTAGATGGGCGCCATCTAGTGACTGTGATATCGTTAACCTTGACCGTTTGCTCCCTGGTGCACGTGGACGCACCAACTTTAGATTCAATAATTAAGAAGGCAGGTGGCTTGTTGGTTGCGTAAAGAGAAATATCTTTCGCATTCCTTCGCTTGTTCAAATCAAGTTTTTTTTTTAAATTAATTTCTTTTAGCCTTAAGTCAGCCGAAGCAACTTAATGCTTGTATGGCTAAGTGCTACATAGAAATAAATAATGGTAGACGGAATGCTGCAGCCTGCCACTCGCTGAATAGGCACCTTTAAGCAGTTTGCAAAGCTTGCAAAATTGGAATAGTAAGCGCAAAAAACGGCATGGAAAATGAAATTTCTGAGCAATGAAAAAGCTGAAAAAAGAGCTGGAGTTTGAGTTTGGGTTAAGTAACAACGCGTGAACCCTAACTGGCCTTCCTTAAACTAAGGAGAAACCCGAGTCTGAAAATCACCTTTAGCCACTTTGGTTCAGATTTATTGATTTTGGTGACCATATTCTGCTCGCCCGCCGACCGTTACAGCTTAAAAGGAAGATAAATTCATCACTGAACAATGAACCCTATAAATAAATACCGTAAGCTAAATATAGCATTAGGGCTAGTAAAAGTCAAAGGGACAATGAACCCTAAATAAGGACCGTAAGCTAAATAAAGTATATGGGCTGGTAAAAGTCAAAGGGGAAAAAAAATTAAACCAGTATAGGCCGAAAAGGGCATAGCATCTCCTTCTTTAGGGATGAAAAACGTGGCGGCTATAGGCTTGAAGATATTCCTAGGACTATTTTACGACCATCCCACAATAAATTTGATTCCCACGCTTAGTCGTTAGAAGTATGTGACGTATGCGAGTGTTCGTT
Source organism: Lithobius niger (assembly GCA_023313725.1). Lineage (NCBI taxonomy): Eukaryota > Metazoa > Arthropoda > Chilopoda > Lithobiomorpha > Lithobiidae > Lithobius > Lithobius niger. The sequence goes on from JAHWFP010009503.1 coordinate 18,504, forward strand.
GCGCACAAGCCGACCAAGATAAAAAAAAAAACTGCGTAGTTCTTACGAGGCAAGGAGCTTTTAGCCCGAACGACTTCGGGATTGTTTTCCGTGTAAAGCAAACTCATTACGTGCGTTGAGATCTTAGTCTGCGTTTGTTTGTTTGGGTTTTCCCTACTTACCTCTTTTTTTTTCCCCCACCGTATCCCTTTTCATCCTCTTTATCCCTTTTTATCCCTGGTTACCTCTCCTACTTTTTCCCGTTTTTACTTCTTTACCTTTCATCCCTTCTTCCTCCAAATTTTAAGCTCTTCTTTTCCCGCTTTATCCCTTCTTCTTTCCTTATTATCCTTTCTTATCTTTTTTAACGTGTCCCTTATTATCTCTTTTTCTAATCTTCTTACCCATTTCCCTTCTCATCATCTTCTTCCATTTTGCCCCATCTTTTCCCTTTTTGTCCATTCTTATATCTCTTTATCCCTGTTCATTTTTTCTCCCTTTATCCCTTTTTTTTCCCTTTAAAGCCCTTTTCCCTTTTTACCACTTTTATCCGTGTTATTCCTTTCATCCATATTTATCGTTCTTCTTCCCGTTTTTTCTTCTGTCCCTTTCATCCCTTTTTATCCCTTTCTCCCTTTCTTTTTATCACTTTACCCCTAATTACTTATTTTTATCCCTTTTACCCCTTCTTTCTTTTTTAACCCTTTTCCCTTCTAACCCAGTTTCACTTTTTGCCACAATGAACAGAGATAATAGATATAAAGCCAAGAAAGTGTACAAAATCATAAAATGGATTGTGACGTTTCGGATATTTTGGTTTCCTTTATCAAACACAATTTTTTTTAAACCGGTTCTTTAAGTCATGACAAGACTACTAGAAACCTACAAAATTACTGAAACATGAAACAATCAAAGCAGCAGTCCGAAATTTCAACAAGAGGAAGAACCTAAGTCGGACACGACCAGCAACCAATACCTTCCAAAGCAGGCTGGAATTGGATGAGAACATCGGAGATGTGTATTTAAGGGGAGGGGCCCCAGGCGGGCAAAGTTGGTGACTCCAAGAGAACCGGAATTTTAAGTTTTTATTTTCGGGCAAAATGTGATTGTGTAGAGGTGGCTGCAGGGCCAGGCTACAAATGGTTTCTACGTTACTTCTTGCTCGCTATTGCGGCTCTTTGAATAGCACTGCGCAGCTACCACTTTAGCCCACCTCGGATGGCGATCTGCGCGTAGCTGTTATAAGGCAGGAGGAATGTTATAAGGCAGGCCGGGACGTGTCCCTTTAAGTGTAAGCGTCGTACTGTGTGCGTCTTAAAAAGTTGTTAATCTGAAACGCATCGCATGCACCACAAAAACCCTTTTTCCCCCCAAGTTAAAAAAAAAACCCAGAAAAACCCAATGAAAGGTCGTGTTCTCGTCAGCGAGATTTCCCCGTCACTTAGTGGCGAAAAATACATCCGCAAACAGGGGAGAAAATTTATCCGAGCAACGCTTAGTAACACACTGCCAGCTCACTACTCCCAACGAAGAAAAATTAAGAGCCGGGGGTTGGAGAGGGGATTAAAAAAAAATTGCGACGACCTAGGGGGGGGAAAAAAATCCACTTATGCTCTTTGCACGCATACACTTCAGTCGCGAGCACTGCTTTTTCACACGTGAAATAAAAATAAAAAAATAAAAATAAAAAAAAGAACGAACTCCATGGCAGGTCTGCTTGGCATTGATTGCAATTACGGCTGTGAGAGGGCGACTGAGGTGCCAGGGTCATGAAAATTACATAATCCATCACTCGAGTCCATGCTCTTAGAAAGGAGGAAAGGGGGGGGGGGAGGCGGGCGCTCGCGGTTTCGTGACGCCCACCGGCCCGGGGGGGGGGAAGACTGTAGAGGAAGGGGCATCGATTTAAGCTTAACTTCACTACGATTTATGATACGTATGGAAAGAGTTTTCCGTACCGAAAAAAAAAAGGCTGGAGGGGTGGTGGGCAAAGCAGCAGTATATGGGAACATACGGTAAAAATTGAGAAAAAAAAACCCGATCAGGAGTGGATGAACGAGGACAAGGAGTGAAGTACTCTAAGGGTGGATTTATTGGCGGAGCGTGGCGTAGCCTACAACGGACATCGAATAGCAAAATGTTGGTTGGTTGGTTGGTTGGTTGGTTGGTTCCACGTAAGTTTGTGGTCTGGGTGGAGCCCAAACCAAAGTGGAGATTGCTACGAAATTTGCCACATTTTGCTAGAGAGCCCCAAAACTATTGCTGATCTCGAATTTGACGTGAATTGATCAATTACAATCCACGAAATTACAATTTTTCGAATTTATCGATCTAACACTCGCCATTGTAAATTTGGAATCCTGAATAGTTAAAGGAAAATACATCCATTTTGACATGCATGTTTGACTTTTGGATCACTTACACAACAACTAAACAAGAATTGCGGTAAGAATACGTTACTTACGTCCGATATAACAATTTAATTACTGCATCACCAAAACACGACACGGAGATCGCCATTGTTTTGCTGGAACGCTCAGAAATTAATGCCGGCAGATGTCACTTTTCGATTTCGACTCGCAGCGGATTGAGATAGCTGTATTGACTTGAGGAGCTCAAGCGTCTGACGGCCTTAGCTGGTCGCCAGTGTAGTGGCCAGAAGGCCGTCAGACGCTTAGCTCCTCACAGTCAATACAGGTATCTCAATCGGCTGCGAGTTGAAACCGAAGAGATCCGTCTGTCAGCATTAATTTCTACGCATTCCAGCAAAACAATGGCGACCTCCGTGTCGTGTTTTGGTGATGCAGTAATTAAATCGTTATATCGGACGTACGTAACGTATTCTTACCGCTATTCTTGTGTTTAGTTATTGCGTAAGTGATCCAAAAGTCAAAAATGCATGTCAAAATGGATGTAATTGCCCTTTAAGGAATTCCTACGAAGCGTACACTGTGCTGCTGGTAATCAAGTGAATTAAAAAAAAACCGCCAAAACAAATCATCGTAGCTTCCTTACAGCTAGCAATCTTTTTGGACGTAACTCAACCAAATAATAACATTTGATTATAGTACTTTAACCACTAGAGAAAGGCTAGCATAAGGAACATTTTTCATGTGAAAAAAATGCTTGCAGGAATATAGCCAACATGGCGGTGAACTCCCGTTTCGCCAACCCCCATTTCGACAAATCCAATTCGCCAAAAAATAAGCAGATTAACAGTTTTTGCCTCAGGGGCCAATCCCGTTTCGCCGATTCCCGTTTCGCCAAAACGAATTTGACAAAATTGTACGTACACGAAATGTAATACCTTATATCTATGTAATAGGGCTTTAAAAGGCAAACATTTAAAAGACAAGCAGTGGTAGAAAAAGACCAATTGATTTATTAGCGTTTTGAAAACTGGCAATACAGACGGAAAAATGTGTACTTTAAATATTGTTTAGAATGCTTGGTCGTCACTACATCAATGCCAAGGTTCTCTTTTAAGAATAGTTAGTAATACACGTGATGGTTACCCTTTCCCAAACGGGAATTCCCGTTTTGCAGAATCCCGTTTCGCAAAATCAAAATATTCTTCAAAAGTTTAACATTGTAGAAGTTAAAAGAGGCATGCCTAACTGGAAGTAATTTGTGATTAGTTGCGGTTTCTGATGCTGCGTGTTTAGCCGCAGCAAGCGCGGCAGCGCTCGCGAGGCACGTAACTTGAAACAAATTATTCTGCAAAACTAAAGTTTGTCTATAAATGATCATGTTATAAATGTACGTGTTTAAATGTTTTAAATGTTTCGTGTGCCTAAAATTTCGTGAACGGTATTTGGCGAAACGGGATTGGACCCTGAGGCAAAAGCTGTTATAATCTGCTTTCTTTTCGGCGAAACGGGATTTGGCCAAGTGAGATTTGGCGAAACGGGACGTGACCAACATGGCAACCAAAGTGGCGTTGACACTTTCAACGGGAATCTCAAATGTGAAAATCAAATCGCCACTGCAGGAAGAAACCGCTCATAAACAAACAACAGTTGACATCAGACTACGTGTTTATATCACAACACGGAACAATAATTTGGCTTCGTATAATAATTTTAAGATTCCTAGATTGCCATGGAAACTGCATTCTCCATCCCGTGTTGCAAGAATGAATAAGCCTAACCTCGGACGCAATAGACCTAATTCCAATACTGTTGTCTCTTACGAAACTAAAACGGGATAAACAATTTGTCTTTAGAAATATTTAAGTGCTATCTTCACACCAAAGCTAACAGGCCGTTTGAACTACAATTGTGATAAGTTCAATTTAAAAAAATAAAAATTAGCGTTCGACGTTGCAGTACGTGCCACAGGTGTGCGCTTCAACATTGTCGTAGGAGGCGGCGTAGGGAGCCGCGGTAATTTTGAATCTTTTGATTATCATGAAGTACTCTCGTTACTGGTGATTGTTTAGCTTGCAGTTAAATGCTTTATTGTTAATATTTTAAATCTAAGAAAAATACTCTGCAGTAAATACAAACAATATAAGCATCATTGACGGTGACACGTTCTTTGCCAGCCCAACCCCGGCGGGGGGGGGGGGCGGGATGAGGCTTAACCACGGCGGCTAACGTGGTATTTTACTACGGCGGCGATGGCTTAAAGAGGCTGAAAATAACGAAACGGAAACTAAATGTGGGAGCAAACGAAAGCATCTCAAAATTTGTATGAAACGTAACCTACCTAACATGAAAAAAAAAAAGCTAAAATGTAAAATACACCAGCAAAGAACTTCAGCTGAAATATAGCCGAATGAATATTGCCCCCCAGCCTTTTAAGGACCATTAGCAAGTTGCAAAGTCATTACAATGAGAGTAAATATGAATTTAAAATAAATTTCTCTCCGCTCCGCCTACAATAGGCCCAAAGCCTGTTTCCTAGCAAATTAAAGTGGCCCTATCACCGATTGAAATGCGAACGAAAATACCACGGCGCCATCTAGCGGCAGTCATATTGTTAACCTTTATAGCTTGCTCCCAGGTGCACGAAGACGAACCAAATTTTCACTCAATAATTAAGAATGTCATGGCTTGTTTGTTTCGTTAAAAGAAATGCCGTTATGTATTCCTTCGCTTGGTGCAAGCAACAGCTAGATGGTACTACCTAGCGCTAGATGACGTCAGATTTCGTCTGCTTTCAATCGGTGATAGTGCCACTTTAAAAGCAGTGAGCAGAAACGCTTCGAATGGCGCGCGACGCTCGTGCTAGCACTTGATTGAGCGTAGTCTCTCCACCCTTCTATGACGTCATCACACTAGAGGAGCAGCCACTATACGCTGCTTCGTCAACCAACCATGAACGTGTGACCCTGCTATAACGCTGGCTGCTATTTCGATCCAACTATGCTGTTTTACAACTTCACTCATCTACATTGACAAGATTAATTTGTCGCCATACGGGTTAATAGCCACTGCAATTAAGATTTTTGGCCGTTTATTTTGAGCATTCAACCTTTGAGTGCACCCGGGCATTTTTTAAGGAATATGAAGTGGTGCTCCAAATAGTGAAAAAGGGGCATGATTGAGGCCTGAGGGCAGACAAAAATGGATACTTTTTTCGCACTCAAGTTCTCAGACATTTTACATTTAAAATTTGCTTTATTTATTTACCTTAGGAGGCTTTGGTATAATCGCAATGATGCCGGTGAAAGAGCATGAATGAACATGGGCTTTGGACGCATGTGCCATTGCCATCCTCATGTTTTCAGGTCTAATGTTTCAACTACATTGGGTTGAGGCATCTGGAATTTCGGAAAACAACCGAGACGAACGCCTTGCGCATATTCATTTCGCCATAATTTAATTTTTTATCGTAATGATTTTTTGAAACGAAAAAATTTATTTTGAACTTTGAGAAAAAGGGTTGCAACGGCTGGAGCTCCACTGCTCCAAGATCTTGACTGGTGTTCCAATCGTGAAGGCTGGTGCTCCACTTGGAGCAACAGTTACTATGTTAAAAAATGCCCTGGCACCATGTTTTCCTTTCTTGTGGCTCCGACGACATCCGTTGATGCCGCCATTTTACTATCCCAGCATGCAACAACTAAGCGTGCGAGCGTCCCTTGGCGCTCACCTATCTAGGTCCAGTAAATATTTGCGTCATACTCAAAACATCAAAGAGCGCGCGATGGTTCGCCTGCTCCATAAGCGTCAAGCGTCACGCGTATACACGTCGAAATCAACTTCATAAACACATCCTTAGGCATGAACGGAAACCATTTTTAACCGATCTGATCCGATATCAAACGCCCAAAAGAGATATTTTTGCAGGGAGGCAAGGAAGACAAAAAATCTGAGCGATGGACATCGGAAATTTGCCGTTTTTTACCAAACATTTGCTTCTACTCCACTGCCTCTCGCTAAATGTTTTTGTCTCTTAAATGTTTCTCAACTTTCACTTAAAAGTAATTATTAGTATATTGATGACCTTGAATAACTATTTTAAGGTCACGACTAGTCTGACCGCGTTCATTTAGATTGAATATCAAGAGTGATCGGTGGATCCTGGATGAAGCTCCTCAGCTGACATCCACTCGTTTTCGATATTTCTGCGACATTTTCGTCCGAAAGTTATCAGTCAACCGACATGCAACAAACTTATCAGTATTATTAATTTGGGTTCTACTTGACAGATAACCGCTGACCCACTTGGTTTGAAAGCCCATGCATGATTACTTTCTTACACTACTGAATCGTACTGGACTTAAAACTGTACAATTGTATAACCCCTGGCATTAACATTAATGCTGTCCTTCATACGTGTAGATAATTATGATCAATCCTAGCACAGAAAATTAAAGAACAGGTAGGGTTGGCATGGTAAATACCAGGGGTGTTTTTACCAGGTATTTACCAGGTTTTTACCGCCCCGGGATAAACTACTTTTTCCCAGTTTTTCCCATCAGTTAAAGACAAAAATTGGTGTTTAACGTGTAAAATGTAATTATATTAATTTTTTTAAATTAGATAGTGTTAAATGTAATTAAAAGTGTCTTCAGTTCAAAAGATTAGATTCAAAATATGTTTGCTGATGGAACGTTTACATGGGGAAATGAACATAATTGTGTGTTGCAAGTAAAAAAATTATAATTGAAATGCTAAAAATTCTCATAATTAAAGTTTCTGTGTTAGTAGTTTCACTACATTCTGTTACTTGAATTTTCGTTTCAAATAGAATTACTATTAGTGTTAATGAGCAGTTAGGCTCCAAGCTTAAAAAAAATGCATATAATGAAAAAATAATTATAAAATATAACATTTTTCCCACTTAGCCGGTATTTACCAGGTTTATACCGGTATTTACCAGTGCGCTGTCCAAAACTAGTTTTACCCGGGAAATTGCCAACCCTGAGAATAGGGCAACGCGCCTAGTTTGTTGGTTAATAGGGTTAACCTTGGCGGCCTTTTCTGGTCGAATGATATCACTACTTTCAACAGCCCACCCTTTTGTGACTTGCCGGCTTCTCTTAAAACAGTTTTGGTTTTGGGTGGATACCACACGCACGCAATACAAGAAACTTAAGTTTTCCTCGCCTCTGAGGCGATCCACATTATTTGTTATTAGAAAGGAGCAATTAGCCAGGAGGAAGCGTGCAGCCAAGCGAAACGTTAATTGAACGCTAACGACCAATTCGCAGAGACCAAACCCGAGTAATGCTTCTTGCTAGTCAATGGCATCTCCCCCCCCCCCCGCCCCTTCCCAACATCGCTGCTTTAACAGAATCACGATTTTTAACGGAGACCCGTTACACCCGGCGCCCCCCTCTCTCCCAAGCACCAACAATACCACCTCTTTTTTTTCTTCCACAATGCCACCGTTCGTCACACAGTGCGCTTGAAAAAGAATGGATGAAAAAAGTCACCCACCCCCGCCTCCCTAAAGCTCCCCAACCTCAAAGCTTCCACCCCCCCCCCCCTAACCGCAGCTCATTAGCAGACATGCCAATAGCATCCAACAGCGATTGATTAACTGTAAGAATCAAATCACATGTCGTTTTAAGAACGTACGTGCAAATGAGATAGATTCCTCATTACGGAATTTTTTTTTTTAACGGAAGTGACGAAACGAGGAGGGGATTTCTTAATAAACAAGATTCGGGCATTTTTTATCTTCCTGACACTTCCGGATTTATTTGGTACCAACTCACACGTTAAATGAAGAAGAAAATACGAAAATTGATTTCGTGCCCTGATCACCAATGATGTCAGATACGAAGTTGAAGTTCGTGGGGTTGCTCCAGTCCTAATAGAAAGACTTCAAAGAACACAAAATACGCTTATGAAGGTTCCATTTACGCAATTAGATTCTGATACCTCGACTAGATACCTACACAAAGATTACAAGATGCTTGAGGTAATAAAACTACAAAACTATACAATTATTAAAAAAAAAAAAACTTTAATGAAGGCCATAAAATAGTGAAGTTAAAAAAAAACAGTTATCTGAGTCATACGAAATTCCTTTGGTAAAAAACAGTCCTGGATTTAAAACGTTTTATACACCAATAATTTTCAACTGGCTACCACCATTTGAACTTATTACTTTGACCATTTTTCGCCAAATTAAGCGAAAAATTAGAGAATGGTTTAAGCTTCAGGACTTTCTTTAAAAAATGTTTGCCCGAGAAGGATTCACCTATTTATGATCTTGTTTGTGCTTTAAAATTCGATTTTTTTTTATTGTAACATTCATTTGTTTCTAATTTTAAAATATTTTTTATTAGTAATGCATTTTTTGCTATCCATGCCTCATACAAGTTTCTCTTTGAGTCTTCGGGATACAATTAAATAAACAAATAAAAAACAGCGAGTAGTCAAAATTGTGCAACTCTCTTCATGCTCTGAAAGCAAAATACGTTTACCAGCCTTTATAAAATAAAAAAAAACCCTTAAAATCAATGAAACGAGAAATACAGAAATAGAAAAGAAGATGGCACAAGGCAAGCAGATTTTCACTCTCCCAAACCCACCAAAGACGAGGAAAAATGGCGGTGAAGTCTGATTTTAAGGAATTTATAGGTGCGGACACCACAGACGCTGGAAGCACGTGCCATGGTTTGACAACGCGCTCTTAGGTAAAGCGATCCTGAACATTGCTTGCGTAAACATTTCCCCGGATTCTGAGAGGTGTCCTCTAGTGTAGGATAAATTAATACGGATACAAACCTATTTACGTTGCATTTTGGACTTAAATGTCAGACTGCCTGAGCGGGGAATCGAACGCAAGACCTTTCAAACCAAATGCCGAGGTTCTACGGCTCCACCTTTTGGTTTCAACGGTCGTGGGTTCGATTTCCCGCTCAGGCATTCTGACGTTGAAGTCCAAAAGCCAACGTTAATAGGTTTGCGTTCGTATTTATTTAACCTGTATCGAGCCCACTTGGCTTTCCGTCCTGTTTAATCTCTCGTGTAGGAAGGAGACAGTCAAAAGAAGTCGGAGCGTAAGCGTAAATGAGATGGCGCAGAATCTCGGAAGTAAGAATTAGGTATTGCAAATTGACAAGAAAATCTTGTACAATCCATTTTTATATGGTATTACTGTGAAAATCACAGTCGACTGTTAAAAGCAGTCATATCAAAATTACGCCACACTATTATTTTTTTTACTATTTTACTCACCAATTCCTTGTTACCTGACGCATTAAATTACAGTTCGACGATCGTAACGCATGACGAATTCGTACTAATAGTCAAACCGTTATAAAAACGAACGGTGAAGTCCAATTTTGGACCCGCATTAGGGAGAGTCAGGTAGAAGTTAGGGTAAGTGGTAAAACTAACCCCGGAAAAAAATATTCCAGTATACATATCCCTGTGTAAATATCCCCCGGAAAAAAAATATTCCCTGCACAAGATAGAATTGAATACATGAATTTAGGGCAATGGTATGTGTTTTTATTTAAAAAATTTCCTAATAGCACGTTGAATAAAAAATTCCTTCCCTGCCAAAGCGAACATGTCCCCCCCCCCAAACTCCCTACCCACCCTCGTGTATCAAATACCCTGTGATTCCCCGTCATGTTAAAGGTATCGTGGAATTACCACACGAGCATCGATGCGTATACGCATCATATATTTGCATTGAGTTCATCATTATATCCTGAATTTCATTCCTCGTATGTTCTGGCAGTGAGTTTCCGGCAGTTCTGACTGGGGAGGCATTTGGATGTTTATCGTTCCCGCACAAAGTGCGACCCCCCACATTTATGATTGCGCATTACCAGAGGTGCCAATGCTTTTCTCCCTTATTCCTCCCTTGGGAGTCCGTACAACGAAAAGTCTACTTGAATCGTAATGACAAGTAACAAAACATGACTATATGGGAGCTGATCATTTCACAGACAACCACTTCACAGACATTTTCAAACTTTTTTAAATTCCCTTTTTTTTAAACTTTGTAATATCCTTTGTTGACTAAAAGCATTTTTCGTGGTATTTATGAATCTTCGGCAGTTAGAGACCGGTCGTTATGTTTCAAATATTTGGGGAAGTAGGGTGGGGTAGAGACAAATCGAAGGAAGCATGGACATTTCACGACCTCTGGGGGTCGGAGGAACCAAAGGGAGAGTAGTTGCAGGTTGTGCTTGCCTAGTCTAGAAGCCATTACCGTTCATTTTCAGAAGGCTATTACGAGTCTGGAATATATTATTAGTTGTGTTTGGCTAGAATGAATTTTGCTTCGGTAGTGGAAGTCCCCTTTTATATCTTCCACAGTCAAATCCACTTGGCGTTGCTCCTCTGTATCGCTTACACAATGTTGTGCATGCTAACATGTCCTCGCCCAATCAAAACATCCCAGCAGCAGCTCGGCCAGATTTCAGCAATGTTTTGTGTACGAGGCATCACATTCTTAATATTGTCAGTCACTGACCACGCAGTTGAAGGAAATAAGGGGAGATGAGTTGAGATTTGCCCGGCCTCTAAATGCTCTATACGCCGTCTGATACACAGGTTTTGTTAAACATTTCACTAAGACTGTACA
>JAHWFP010009503.1:32930-45149 GCA_023313725.1 Lithobius niger
AACTTTTCGAGTTAGCACCCCTCAGAACCAGGAAAGGACAGAAATTTTCCCGTTTCACTAGATTTGTTTTCTGTCTTCTCCTGGTTCTGAGGGTTGCTAACTAGAAAAGTTAATCTTGGGTATTCAATTTTTTAGCTGAAGGCCTCACCAAACATCTCAGCGACCGATTCCAACAAAAGCGACCGCTGACACCAAAAGTGACGTCACATGTCTACTGTTTTCGAACATACTCGCTGGATGCATCGATGCACAAAATGGCGGCCAATGTCACGAAAGATGCTGCTTTTGCCTCACCAGCACTTGCTCACCAGTCACCCTTGTGTTGTCAAAGGGTTGTTAAATAGTTTTACCTTAAATACCGACCGATAAGTACGTTTATCGGAGCGACGCGAGGCCAAAGGAGGAGGAATATAGGGGACGGGGGAGGGCAAAATCAGGACAAGTAAGTACGGATGCACACCAACTAGAGGACTTTAACGAAACATAGGGAGGTAATGGTAAAATGAATCAGAGGATACGCTGATTGAGTGAGCGAACGAAAATCAGCGCTTATTAGCCATCTCGAGGAAAAGAAATGGCTGCCAACGAAAACACGTGCACGCAAACGAATTCTTCCTGAAGGTGAGAACCTGCGTTACTTAAATGACACATTTCACAATTATGAGGCAGCTTAACTTCTAGAGTATCCCGGGTTCACGACGAGCTTTACAACTAGGTTTTTTTTTAATAACTGGGTTAAAGACGTAGAAAATGTTAGGCAAGCCGCACTGTCCATGAATTAATATGAGGCGTACTGGTTTACAAGAGGGATGAGTGGGTTTGGTCATTTTCTTCCTTCAACCCTCCCCCACCAGACGGGCAAAAATAAAATAAAAAAAATAATAATAAAAAAAAAGAAAGGAAAGAAGAAGGTGACAGAAAAGTAGCTAAAGCGCTCTGGAGAAGGAAAGAAGAAAAATGACATTGACCCAACGGATTTTGCCCAAATCACTGTCTTGCAGAGCCGGGGGAAGGCGGGGGGTGGGGTGGGGGAAGAAAGCAGGGGTTGAGAGGCGAAGAGGGCGCGGGGTGGGGGCGGAGGAGCGGGGAGGCGCACTCGTCTGACTCCTTGCCAGATAATACCGTTCGTGGTTGGTGAGAAACGCCGAAGCTACCGATTTCCGGGTGAACGAAAAAAGGAGATATCTAACCGAAAGAAAAAAAAAAGGAGAAAGGGGGGAAAAGTTGTGAAAAGGAATTCGAAATTAGGGTCTGTGTATCGACCAGGTTCGGGGACCGACCCTAAGAACTTAAACTTGGTGGATTTATATGTTTTTTTAATTTTTTTTATTGTTGGTTTGGTCAGCGATAATACTGAGGTGGGATAACGTGGAGGCTAATTTTTTTATTTTCCGAATTAAACCTTTTATCTTCTACACGTACAATGTACTGCTGTGAAGCTCATTTTGGTGTGGCGAAAATTCATATCGGAATAATGTATGTGCTGGGACAATTAAAAAGTGGTGTAAGTGAGAGCAATTTATTCTGGGCCAAATAAAACGTTGTTTAATTATCTATGGTGCAGGTGAGGGCACTGAACTCAGTTTGTTGACATAAGCTTACGCCTTCATCCTTTTTTTATTTATTGTCTTTTTAATTGTGAACAAGGACAAAAAATGTCGGCCGAAAATTAAATTCAAGTGGTTTTACGTGTACTTGTGCGTTGTCCACTTGTCAGAAATGTCTTTTCACTCCACCTCTCCGATTCACAACTTAATTACATTAGTAAGGTAAACGCTTCAGCTATTAAAAGAGAATTTACTATAACACAAGCATACTATACCTGTTGTTTGGTCTTGAAGTCAATATTGGTACGGACTGGTCGATGGTGAAGAGGCAGGGGTGGCCGGAAGTTGCTGCCCAAAGGCGCTTTGGGGTGATCCTTGTCCCCTTGCATTAATTTCCGCAACGCATGAAGCTGGAAAAAAAAGAAAGAAAAAACTGTTAAAGGCACATTTTGCCTGCCTTATAATATTCCACTTACCTTAAAACAGCCACGCATGTTACCATCGCCAAGGTCAACTGAAATAGTAGCTACATTCATCGCAGCAAGGAACGCTTGGTGTTGGGAATAGTATACGAAACAGCATCAAGTTAAAGATTGTGTCGTCACAAACCGGAATGATTTTCGTATTTTAACATTTTCTTACGCTAGTATAGTCATTTTTCTTTGGCGATCTATTGGCATAAGTGATTTTAATTTTTACGCATTAATTCTTTTAGATTTTTGATCTCATAGTAATTATTAGCAAACCATTAAAATTAGTACATGAACACACACAGATGAAACTTCAAGGTTATTGCGCAAAGGATCATATACGTGCAGGACGAAGTAAATATAGTTCCACAATTATTATTCATCAGAAAATCTCGTAGACGCCACATTTTAAAACGGATTTTTAGCTAGGGAAAGACTAACGGTAAGTAAGTAGGCCTTTGGGGTGTTACTTGATGTGGAGGATCGAGAACAATGGCTCTGGGAGGAATGTACCTTTAAGATTCACAAGGTGTAGCGTATTGATTACTGCACCATAGTTCTCTGCTGTGATGCGCATATCACGTGACTGGACTAGTCCAACCAGAAGGCCAAACGGCTGCTGTTCTCGTTCCTCAATGGCTAGCTCAAGATGACGTCATGGTAGAGAGCCGTGGTATTGGTTTAATGCACCTACCTATGAATTATCTCTAGCCGATATGTGACAGACGGGCTGCATGACCTTTAGGCGTCGTATATCGGCACATGTACTTATCAAGCCGGAAATACAGTGACGGTAGTGCAATTGAAAAACCCGAAACCAAAATTGCCCAAACACTTCTTCTCGCTTAATCAGAGAAACGCTTGGTGTAACCAGGGCCTGGAGTGGTCATAGTGCCAGGGTGCCAATGGCACATGGGCCTTCCTGTAGATTTGTAAGGGGGGCTTGTTACATTTAATAGTTGCAAGTGAAATTTTTCTTGATGAGGAATTATTTCTCTTTGTAATTTTATGGTTGGTCTTAAAATCTGGTAATTTCATAGCTGTCTTTAAATGACTGGACTATAAAGAAGCTTAGGGCTCAGCCAATATTTTTCGCAAGGGGGAGGGAAAAAATTCAGTTTTGGACCTCGAAAATGACACTTTCAGCAATCAAAATTTCTAAACACGCCTCAACTTCTGGTGGGACCCCCCCCACGATGCGAGTTTTTACCCTGTATTGAAGCAGTCAGTACCCTGTTTTGAAGGGCCACAGTATTTTTAGATCTTGAATTGGAGGGGGGGGGGTTACAATTTTGTCAGGAATTTGGAGGGGGAAGGGAGCATTGAAAATATTTGATGATTACATTTTCATTTTGTTGCCCCCCCCCCGACCATAAATAATACATAAGCTCGCCTAATTTTACCTACAACCCTCCCCTCAACCCCCGATTGTGTTGGGGGCCTCTTAAAAACGTCATGGCACTTGGGCTCCAGGGCAGCCAGTCCGGGCCTGGGTGTAACACGCAGTATTTGTTGCTATAACATGTAGCGCCCTGTATTGCACTCCAGCTGCGTCGCAAGATAACCTGAAGTACGCAAGCGTCTCCAGGCCAAAGACTCAACATTTTTTCCAACAATCAACTTTTGTCGGCTGAAAAGCATTGCATCAGAATTAGAGAATTGCGCTGCGCAAGTCAAAAGGCATCAACAATCCCCCAATGGTCATGTTGCAAATAGCATGTATCATTCATCTCACCATTGTTGTAGCACGCATGTCATACGACCACACCCAAGTTTCCCCACTCAGTCTTCACTTCGCTGAAGTCCTTCGACCCGAAGAAGAACGATAATTTTGGTAGGACAGGAAGCAGCAACAGACCACTTTTCACGGTACAAACTTACTTCCGGGTCAGGCCAAGGATTAAACGAAAGGAGGCAGCCATGTTGCGGGAAGGAGACGGCAATCTACAGTACGAGACGGCTATGACGGTGTTAGTGACGTCATATTACACCAGGAAAAGCGAAGCCAGCAATATCAGCCAATCAGAGAACTGCAAGGAGGCGCGTCTATAAAATGAGACTGTTGGCTTGCTCGATAAACGGAAATTTATTTTAAAAAAACACAACCTAAGATTCGTTTATTACAGTTTGCTTTTTTTACTATAAAGTAAATACTTTTTTCCGTCGGCTAACAACGTAAACAGAGAGCTTTTATATTTTAAAACTCCGTTTTATGCAAATCTACTAGTCACGTGCTTTCCTTGCAGCACTCTGATTGGCTATTCGGGCTACTTTGGCGGATTGGTGAATATGACGTCACACCACGTTCCCAATCAGTATATCTTCACAAAAACAATACTACCGGAACTCGTGAATGAACAAGTGTTCATTTTAGTTGCTCCATCTTTGGTTCGACCCATAAGCACCTCCCTTCCACTGCTCCGCTCTTTGCTAACTTTACCCTAACCCAACCATCCTGCCCCAACTTCAGCTAGGCCTAATCCAACCCTAACGTTCGAAAATGTCCCCCCCCCCCCCACTGGAGAATCAGCAGCCTAGCCTAGGTTAATTTACCCCTTTCATTCAAACCTAACGTAATTCCAGAATTTACTTCTGCCTATCCGATTTTCTTGGTTTCTTAATTCTAACTTGGCTTGTGTTGTCAGCATTAGCGTTCAAGACAGGCGAGCACTTGTAATGAACCGCCCAATCTGGAATTGAGTAATTTTAACCAACTTGCTTTTAATTTTAAGTTTGAGATTTCCCCCGATTTTCCCCGAATTCTGCGTTCCTTAAATAATTCCTTAGAAGATTTGTAGTGGTTACGTTTTCTAAAAATAACCTTTAAAATTTGTTTTGTACCTTTTGTAGCCTACAAAAAAGGGTTTAAAAAAGCAAAACCATACACTTCAGTACCATACCAAGATATACGCTAGTGTGTCGACCGCCAAGATAAAACGATAACATCCAGAAAATATGTATATATGAGCATGGCGACCACTAAACACGTTGTGTCTTTACAGCAAAGGTATAGTTTGGCTGTTTTCAGCCATCTAAGGATAAATAACTGCGATAGAAAAGGCTGAAACGTGTTTAATCGGGAGATTTTGGTCGCCTGACAGCCTAAAAGTCACTATTAAGGACACAGCTTGTTGCGAGTTTAATTCCGGATTTCAACGTTGGAATTTTACCACCCCAGCAAGGTCACGCTGACGTCATCTGCCAAGCCTGAAGTCCACATGACGTCAAATTGTAATGTGCTATTGTCAAAATTAATACTCATTGTCAGTTGAAATAATCTATATTTGATCCATTGTTGTAACAAATACATAGCTGTGATTTGCCTGTACATGATGCTTGACATCAATTGTAACGCTCGAGCTCGCTTGATCATCCGCCGGGTGCTCTTAACAACTAGCTATGCTCGCCTGCCACGCTCGCCAGAATGCTCGCCTGCCACGCGGGCGACCCGGGTTCGATTCCCGGCCGATGCACCAAATAAACTGTAGGGGATAATTAGTGCGTCCAGGAGCCGCCCCAATGCCAACCCCACAGTTAAGGGACAAGCTCTAAAATGTGCCGTGGTGGTAGTCAAGGGGTTGCAGGAATTCCAAATTTACCTTAACTGATGGAGCAAGGCTAGAAGTCGTGGTTCAGTTTTAGTGTTGGTTTAATATAACATTTGAGCGATAGTGTGCTCTGGCTCGCCTGAAGTTCTTGGGCGACACTAACCTCGGCTTAAGGCCTTAAATGGAACGTCAACGGCATTAGGCTTACTTGGGGAAATTTAGATTTATAAGTTTCGGGAAAATTTTGTTAAGTTGGTGACTGCTAAACTAAGTAGCAACGGGGTTGCAGTTGTGGACTAGCAACAGGATGGGTCAAGTTTGAATTTAAGTTGGGGATAGGGGAAATTGGGGAAAAATTCTAATGTTAGGGCCGAAATTACCTTTTTATGCGGGGAGTTGGAGAGTTGGAGGCGGAATGGAATTTTAGGTTAATAGCTAATTGTTAGGAGCACCCGGCGGATGATCAAGCGAGCTCGAACGTTACAATTGATGACAAGCATCATGTACAGGCAAATCACAGCTGTGTATTGTTACAACAATTGATCAAATATAGATTATTTCAACTAACAATGAGTATTAATTTTGACAATGGCATATTACAATTTGACGTCAGGTGGACTTCAGGCTTGGCAGATGACGTCCACATGACCTTGCTGGGGTGGTAAAATTCCAACGTTGAAATTCGGAATTAAACTCGCAACAAGCTTACCGTTTTCTTGTTGAAAAAACGACGCGAATAAGACGTTGATATTTGCCTAATTACTTACTACTTACTTACTTACGTACTACTTACTAACGCTTGTTTTGTATCACGAAAATAAATTCTTCCATGCGGTGCATAAAGTTGGTTCGTAGCTCATTTTACAGGTATTGTTCTGTAGATGTGCCTTTTTCATATGGACCTTTCAAATTGGTCAAGTGGTTCAGGGATTAGGGAGCTCCGAACTCCCAAATTGATTGTTTTACATTGTTTTAAACATTGTTATTATGCAACAATGCCAAACTGAACATTAAAAAAATCCGTGCTTATTATGAAATAGAAAATCTGCGTTTGTAAGGAGATACTGCTGTCCTCAAAATGAAACGAAAGTCAGCAAAAAAAAATATGGACCAGAAAACTAGATTGGTGTTTCCTTCATAATCGCTAAGAAAAACAAATGGATTTCGTTAATTTGGACCAAAAATATCTGATATCTACCCCAAAACAAAACTTGTTAAGGATTCCCGCCAAGATTTTCGGCCGTGTTAAGTCGTGATATCAAACGCCAAGCTCTTTCGCCAAGCTAATCCCACCGAGTAATAGTTGGAACGATAAATGAAATATCTGAAAATTGCTTACTGCGCAATTTTCAATTACTTCATTTAACGTTTGAATTCTTAGTCGGTGGGATTAGCTTGGCGAAAGAGCTTGGCGTTTGATATCACGACTTAACACGGCCGAAAATCTTGGCGGGAATCCTTAACAAGTTTTGTTTTGGGGTATCTAAGATGACTGGTTATCAACGCATCAAATACGATTCGTATTCAATAGCGATTTAGTTTTATAGAAGAAAGGTTTCATTTTTCTAAGTTTAGTGATCAAAAGATTAAAACAAGATGATCATGTTTCTAAAAATTGTCGACCCCAAGTCCAAGATGCATACTTTCAGTAACTTGCTTCACCTTGGTACAGGTAAAAGTACAGTTTGAACAATTTAGGCATTTTTCTGTACGAAAACTCCTTACCTCTGTTCCCCATTGTCCGTCACTAAAATCCCGGTACTGACAATGGGAGACTTCCTTCGCCCTTAAAGGGGCATTGCAGAAGATGGCTTATGGCCCGCATTTTTCACTTTCGTTTTACTAGTTCGTGTCACCCTGTCGAACAACAAACCTCTTTCCGTTTATCAGACTTTTGCTTGCGTATTTGACCGGCGGTGACTGACGTTCTGCAGCTTTGGATTTCCTCGTGATTGATTGGTTGAAAGCAGTTAAAAAAATAAATAAATAAAAAAAAATCAACCCGCTTTGTGTAGCTGTCACGCCAACGACAGATTTCTACGTGGTATTTATATTTTTCAACTTTGTTGAATGGTGTTTGTTGTTGCTGCGTATCAGCCAACGAAGTTTAACAAAACGCAACAGTTTGGCGTGCTAGAGGTTTTAAAACAAGCCTGGAAAGTTTAAAGGGGCATTCCTTCTCGTCGTATAATAGCCACGCGCAGTTCTCAGTCCGTACACGTTGCCGTCGTGCCGCTTCGTCAGTGTCAGGGTAGTAAACACGCTTCAGGCTTCTTCACGTAACTCAGCGTTGCACGTGCGATAAGAAAACGTCAATGAAACGAGGGTCACGTGCAGCACGATCGCCAGAATTGTGTCATCATAAACCGAAAGCGATGATACGTCACGAAAGTAGAGCCAACATCTAAGCACGCCAAACCATAAATATGAGCAGGATGCACAAAAAACACTTCCCTAAATTCAAGAGAAATTTCCTAGATGCCACATCTTAAAATGGATTTTCAACAAAGTACAAGCGTGCTTCCAGACAGTTGAAGTACTTAAGGTGGTACTCAAGACGTTTAATGAGCATGCGCTCATAAACTTTTCTTACGCTAGGCAAAGGAGCAATAGGACGGCAATTGATTAGGTCAGACCTGACGTTACCAGTCTTATGCACGAGGCTGGGACAGTACCTCCGTCAAGGAGAACTTGGGCAGAGTCTAATGATACGGTCCGTTCCCTCTGCCGTGAGGCAGCGAAGACTCCTGTATGATACCCCATCTACCCCTGGAGTACTACCATTCTTGCATTTGGACAGCGCTGCGGTGTACTCTGACAGCCCCCATGGTAGATCATTGAAGAGTCTACAGCCGCGATCATTTAAGAGCCGGGAGGCCGAGACCCAGATGGCAAGGCATAGGAGTTCGAAAAGAGCTCATTGAAGGCATCGGCCATGGCTTCATTGCGGAGAATTACTCGACCAGAAGCCTTCGGATCATAATCCATGTTTGTGTGATTTTGTTGGCACTCTGGCTCAGAATGTGCCAAGCCTGACCTAACGTCCCCACAGACTTAATTTGAGCACATAGCCTCTCAGGAAAACCTCTTTTCTCAGACTTGATTATAAAGGCAGACTTTAGCACAGTGTCACTATAAATTAACCAAGTCTCGTCGCTTGGGTGCCACTTCCAGCACCTATACGCGCGACGCCTGTCACGAACAGCTGTGGCAAAGCCTGCATCCACCAGGCTTGATGGACTTTAGATGTCGGGGACTTAATGGAACGTTCTTTTCCAACATCAGAGGCAATCCACTCACCAAAAATACCATTATCAACACATGGCTTCTTTTGGACTATCCAAAGTGGGTCCGAGACTGACGTAAAGGCGCAGGATCAGAGGAAAGTGATCACTGCCCCTTTTATCATCAGATACGTCAAAGCTAAACTTCTCTGCTAGTCCCTGGGTGCAAAAAACAGGTATAGCACCAAATCCTGGATGACACCCCGCTGCCACCTTGCAAACGTCGGGGTGCTGTCCTGAACAACAACCAAACCTATGCTAACCTATGCCCTCTGGTGTTCATCTGAGCCGATCCCCAGTTATGATGAGCATAAAAGTTGCCTCCAATTATGTAAGGTGCAGCAAACTGTTTAAACCAGGATGTCCAACCCTGCACAGTAGGACACGACGTTACGTGAACAATGACAAGCGTCAGCCACTTACCCAACATCCAAATCTTAACCGCGGAAAACATGCACCAATTTGTACTGAAATATGGGACTGACCACTTTAAGAAGATCCTTACTTTACCGCCTGACATGACGAAATCAGAACGAAAGGAAGATCCATCCAGGCTACTCACATTTGTCGCTTCCTGGATGCCCAAGATATCTGTGAACTGCAATCATTTTTCAATCGCACCCATTTTGTTACCCAAGCCCCTTGTATTCCAGGACGCTATAGAGAAAGCTTTGAGCGTGAATAGTAACGCACTACATGATCCCTACATCACTACAGCCTAAGCCAGACTCAGACAGGTCCTGACTGATTTCTATACTGGAAGGAACCCTTGATGAGTCCGCCACATGTCAAACCGAAAGATACTGCACATCCTTGCCGCAGCCACTCTCATCATCTTGACCAATCTCTAGCTCACTAGCACTAGCACCATGTTGCAGAAGCGTATCACTTGATAATTCATCACTTAGTAACTCCTTTTCTGGCACCGACACCTCAACTGCATTCTGCACGTCTTGCGTATCTTGCCTCTCACAATGCTGGTTGGCCTCCATCTGCTGGTCACCAACTGCAGCATTTGGGGTGCAGAGACGTTTTCCTCTTCCCGTTCTCTTTGCCGGCGGCATCAACCACCTTCCTCCATCATGATTAGCACTTTCTTCCTTTTCTGCACTTCCACGCACACTTTTGCCCGCATCTTTCGTAGCAACCACAGATGGGCCGACCTGCTGTGTCGGTGCACTCTTTCATAGTACTCGGCCACAGGGGTCTTGAAGCATGCTTCCTTGTGTTCTGCTGTTGTTTACTCTCCTTATGTCCATTCTCTCTTTCTTTTTGTGGCTCTCTGCTGGGCACAGCATAGGCTGCACGGAGGTGTTCACACAGATCACCCGGGTGGCGGTACCCTCCGCAGGTCACGCAGGCAACACTCACACAGACGTGCCAGAAGTGTCCGCGCATTCCGCACCGAAAGCACAGCAGTGCGCGATTCGCAATGGATACAAGTGCCGGGACCCCTCGTATGTAGAGGATGTCGGGGACATCATCACTTGTCCTGGTCTCTTTCACTTGAAACTCACTACCCGGACACCTGTATTACACAGTCTTTCCTCTGATGACCAACTTTTCAAATGAGTGAGAATCCAGTGTCCCGAATTCGCTGTCAGCCTTGCTAACATCGTTAACGCTCACTCTGTGCGAAAGTCAATGCAACCGCGCTTTGATCTGCTGCTCGTGCAGGTCAAAAATCTCGAGGAGTTGCCGTTGATAACAAGATTTGCTGCCAACAGACGTCGTTTAGTGGCTGCTGACTCCAGGAATGCCTTGAAGGCATTACCCGCACGGAGAGAGCATTTTGTACTCGCTTCACCAAGGCCCACTATCTGCTCTATCGCCAAATATAGCTGGGCTGTTGGATACGGTTTGCCCTCTCGTCCACATAGAAGCAGCAGCAACTTAGATATATCTTTATTGACTAAGCTCCCCCACACAATTTAGTAAAGGCCAGTGGTCCTCAGCCACGGGCATGGTTTCGGTCAGTGACACCGTCTTCACCTTCGTTCTTTCCACCAGTTTCATCTCTTTCATTATTGCCTCTACTTACAGCAGTTGAGAAAAGTTCTTTCACCGTCCGCAGGACCGCACTTCTTTCACTCTGCATTTCAGCTTCATCATCACTATTCATGACTTCACTTTCCTAACCACTACCGCCATCTTCATTTTTACCAGTTGGTAACTTCGGGTTGATGTCCACACCATAAAATCACCGGACATCGTTCTCCAAAATACCCCTCTTGTTAGCTTTTGCCACCAAGGCAAAAGTTTCTTCAGAAACTATCCCTGTATTAATATCGGAGCTTGTCACGACCTTTCTTAACGCCAGCGCAAACAACTCAACCATCAAACCAACAAACAAACCAACAAACAAACGAATTAACCAAAAGATAAAATTGCACGCTTTGAGCAATTCGTGTTTGTTTGTTAGGTTTTTATGTGTATTTCAATTTCAATGTGTCAGTAGCCTCACCATTTTGTCCCCTTCATTATTACTCAACAACATGCCCGATTTTCAATTTTTTTTTTTTACAAACCACTTCTGGGTGTACCGCTATCGATGTGCAAAATCTGGTTTTCATTGATGCAGTGGTTATTGCGTGGTGCGATTACAAACATTGCATTCGAACGTATGCATAAATGGAGTAACGCTCGGCCTTCGGACTCGCTTCGCTTCAAAAATGCCCATGCGACAACCGACCTTTAGGAATTCAAAGTGTATCTGTAATTCCATATTCCTTTAATAAGGCATCAAGAACTAATAAAAATTGCGTATTTAGGACCGTTGCGTAAGCCTGGTGCAATAATTGTTTCATGTTTTCGGATTTATCACCAAATGCACCGCTCGCAGCTTTCCATATCCCTCGTACATTCGTAACCGTACGATGGTGGTCATTTGTCGTCCACAGATGAACCATTCCTTCCAGCATATCTTCAAAGTGTGAATCAACATTAACACCTTCTTTTGGCGCGAGTGACACCTTGCAAATGGCTTCATTAATGCCCCGAGCGAACACCCAACCTGCGTTCGGCAGGGCCCATTTGTCTGTTGTCGCCTGCAGAAACGCCATTCGCGGTGTGCCGCAGGCAGAAACGAAAGATGGACCCCTCGCACGCAGCATGAAAAGACGCACGCCGTCGAAAGCATATAGTATTGAGCCTGGAGGCTACATCCGACTGTGCGGTGCATTACGCCACAGCGCCGGAGGTTCAATCCGACTGTAATTATACGATCTATCATGCTGTCAGGCAAAGGCCGAGAACTATCAGAGATGTAGCAGGGAGAGATAGAGAGGTGTGTTATGCGTGTTGAGTGTGTGTGTGCGTGTGAGAGAGAATGCCCCCTATCTAGGGAGTGTGTTTGTGGGGGGGGGGGGGG
>JAHWFP010009504.1:6130-81671 GCA_023313725.1 Lithobius niger
ATTATTATTATTATTATTATTATTATTATTATTATTATTATTATTATTTATTGTTATTCATCTGACAACATGGCGGCGCCCATGGATTGTTTCGGATTGCTCCGAAAAGCCGAGAATTACAAGGGAAATTGAAGCGTTTACAAGCGGATGGATTTAATGGAGGGACGAATGAAACTCTGGTGAGTGTGCAGAAGCAAAATTGTGGAGAATTGGACTTAAAACAACGAAGATACGAACGTTTAGTCGTGAAGCGACCAGCGTTTTGGTTTTGGCAGATTCCAGGGGTTGGTGATAAATGACGTCATAACAAAGTGTTCGGAAATCCAGACAAGACGTTTTCGTTTGAAGACGCAATGCATACAGTTTTGTGCACGTGAGGAGCGGGTTTGTAAAGTTGAGCAAGGTGAGGCGAAAGTGAGGCGAAAAATTGTGACGAAATTGGAAATAGTGAAGTGCGCTTGGAGATTAAACTAAAACGAATTTCAAAATGTCAAGATGCGAATCATGTGAAAACCCGATAGGGAAACAAAACAATAACGTACTATATTCACAATGCAAGGCAAAATATCATTTCGATGAGTGCTCCGGAATAACAGCTAACACGTGGGAAGCACAAAGCAAAGATGCAAAAAGCAAATGAAAATGCATATGATGCCGGGGGGGGGGGGGGATAGTGGAAGAAGAAAAGGAAAATGAAGAAAACAAAAATAAAGACAACGAGGAAGATATAGTTACTGAAAATTAATCAACAAACGTAAAAGGTACTGACAAAAAATATGATGGAGATGAAGACGAATTAGATGATGGGATACTACAAAAGGAATGTGCTGCCCTTATGAAAAAAGGTGAACAGACTGACTTCTAAGCACTGAAACAAATGATTGAACAATTGAACAATAAAATGGTCTAGATGCTTGTAAAGTATAATGAATTAGTCAAATTAAAGAAGGATATACAAGAGATAAAAACGTAAATAACTTATATGACTAATGGACAACTGGATATGAAAACTCAGCAAAATAAAATGAAAGAAGAAACGAAAAAATGGAAGAAAGAATAAGAATGCTGGAAACAACTGGAAATTCAAATGTAAAGTTGGAACAAAAAGTAGAACAATTGGAAATAGAAGCCAAAGAGAAGGAACAATACACCAGGAATAGGAATTTGGAATTAAGTCAGGTGGAATGGTTACCAACAGTAAAAACTAACAGAATTATTGCCAAGAATTGCTAAAATGTACAATATCAGAAACTTCCACCATGATCAAATTGAGGTAGCCCACAGGATACCCAACAAAAACCCACAGAAAGTGAGTAGTATCATCATACAGTTCGAGTGCAGGGAATATAGAACTGAGTGGTTACAAAACAAGAAACAAAAAGTGACGAATCATGATCTGTATGAAAATGGAAATAGCAGCAGGATTTATGTCAACGACAATATGAGCCCCTATTATAAGACATTATTCTGGAAGGCGAAAACCTATGCAAAAAGTAACAACATAAAATACGTTTGGTTTAGTAACGGTAAGGTACACATGAGAGAAAATGAAACGATACAAGAGGTGATTACTGTACACTCCGAAAGTGACTTGTGTTAAAACTCAAGTGTTTTGTGTTTATGAGTTTTTAAAAGGGATAAAAATGATAAAAAATCAAACATTAAATTCAAGAATAAAGTATTGGAAAATTTTGAAGATATTAAATCTCAAGAAAAAGTAGTAGGCAAAGAAGGGTTAAGAATTTTGAGTGTCAATATTCGAAGTATGAAAAAAAATTGGGTAAATTTGGTTGAATGCCTACTAAGAAACAATATTATGTGGGATTTAATAGTATTAACTGAGATAAATATCAAAAAAGAAGAAATAGAAAATTATAAGTTAAAGGATTATTTGAATTATTGTATAACACGAGAAGAAACTAAAAGAGGGGGTGGAATCATGATATACTATAACAAAAAAAGAAGTTTGAAAATCTTGAATTTAAGCATCTGAACATTGATGAAAATGATTGTATGGAAGTAGATTTTGTATTCTTGAAACAAAAATTTGTTTTCAACATTGTATACAGAAAACCAGGTTCAAACAAATTATATTATTTAAAAGAATTAAAACATAATAAATGATCAATTAAATAAAAAAACACAATTATATTGTGTCTTGGGGATATAAACATTGATATTCTGGAAAATGATTGTCTTCAAGAAGATAAACATGAGCAAAATATAATTGACAAGTACGAAAATTTCCTAGCCAAAAAAGGTTTTGAAAATTTGATCGATTCCCCAACAAGAGTTGAAATTGTGAAACAGAAAAATGAATTAATAAAACAAATATCATGTTTAGATGATATGTATGTAAGATCAAACTCATGGTTAGCAAATGGTATGACAATAAAAGAGAAAATATCAGATCATTATTTTACAGCATGTCATCTATCAGAAAATATACAAAAAACGGATTCGTGGAGGATAGAACTGGGGAAGAAAACTAGTTTTTTCAACTCAAAAATGGATGATAAAAAAATTATTGAACAGTTGAATAGAATAGATTGGAAGAAATTAGATAACTCAAAATCATAGGATGAACTCTACGAAGAAATTAAACTTAAAATATTAGAAATCTATGAAAAAAACAAAAAAAAATAACTCGTAATAAAAGAATTCTAATGTAAAAGTTAGGAAGAAATGGATTGCACCGAGTACAATTTATTTAATTACTGAGAAAAATAAATTATGGATAGTAATAAAAAATGAAACTAAAATTGACGAAAAATTACATAAGGAATAAAAGATCTTAAGAAGGAGGTACAGAAAAAAATAATAGAAGATAAGCAGAATTTTTACAAGAATGAGATCGAAAAAGGAGAAAAAAGCAATAAAACACTATGGGATGTCGTAAATGATATAACAGGAAAGAATATAAAGTGATATAAAACAAACATTGATGAAACAATAAAGATGAATTTTACACAACATGATCACATTACTACAAGCAATATATATAATAACACAAGATGCGCAACGCAACCATCTGCAGCAGCCATCTGCAGCAAGCGGGACATACGATGCCATCTCCGCCATCTACCGACGGAACAGCAAATTATAAGAGTAGCAGCCAAGGCCCGCTGAGATAGTAGCTGCGCCCGGAACGCAACGACCAGCACGCAACGACGAACATACGATGCCATCTACCGACCGAACGGCAAATTAAAGAGGGGGGAGCGAGACGGGGGCAGGGGAACGAGACGACGCGGAATGAGCGAGCGAAGCGAGCGACTCCGCTAGTATTTAATAAACACTTTAGTAAACAGGTTGCACAGTTAAGAGAAAAAAATAAACAACAAACAAAATAAATAACAAATAGTTATTTCTTTAAAGAAACATGTACAGGAAAAAAACCATTAACTAAAAAGTAAAGGAAACAATATTTATTTAAAATCCTACTAAATGGGAAATAGTGAAAATTATAAGAGAATTGAAAGACAGTAGGATATGATGAAATAAAAACAAAACATATCAAAACAATAAGTGAAAACTCAGCAATTTTTATCTGTCCATTGATAACAAAAATTATTGAAGAGGAAAAGTGGCTAGATCTTCTAAAAATACAAATTATAAGACCACTATACAAAAAAGGATCTAAATCAGAAATTAATAACTATGGACCAATTTCGCTATTATCTGTAATAAATAAAATAATTGAGAAATTTTTTTCGGACAAAATAAAATCTTTTTTGGAAAAATTTAATGTTTTAACAAAAATACAATATGGGTATACAAAAAAGAAGGGAACAAATAAACTGTTAGTAGATATAAATGAAATTATAACGGAGGCATTAAACAATGGAAAATACGTTGGAGCAATACTAATAGATCTACAAAAAGCCTTTGATTCTTTTGACAAAAAAATTTTGCTTGAAAAGTGCGAAAGCTTGGGATTGCGCGGAAAAATTTATCAAACATTAAAAAGCTATTTAAACAACAGACAATCAATGGTAAAAATAGGAAATAAAATGAGTGATTCGACAGAAGTTTTATATGGAGTACCACAAGGATCAGTGTTGGGACCGCTACTTTTTCTAATTTTTGTAAATGATATTGAATCAGGAATCGAAAAAACTTATATTTTCTTATTTGCAGATGACATGATTTTGATATCTATAAATGAAAGTCATGAAGAAATGTCACAGGACTTACAACATGATTTCGATATATTAAATTGTTGGCTGGTAGAAAACGAAATGTACATAAGTAAAGAAAAAACTGTTTATTTGGAAATCACAGTACCGAAAATGAAATCAATAGAAAAATAAAAAATAATGCTGCATAGTGAGAATGCAATTTTTTAAGGAATAATATTAGAACAAAAATTGTATACAAAAATGTCAAACATTGGACTCAGTTGAACAAATAAAATACTTGGGAGTGTTAATTGATAAACATTGGAGTTTAAAATCACTCATAAAAAATTTAATCAATAAACTCAGATCTATGTTGACAAAGATGTATCAGATCAGAAATATATTAAACAAAAA
Source organism: Lithobius niger (assembly GCA_023313725.1). Classification (NCBI taxonomy): domain Eukaryota; kingdom Metazoa; phylum Arthropoda; class Chilopoda; order Lithobiomorpha; family Lithobiidae; genus Lithobius; species Lithobius niger. The sequence continues at coordinate 10,666 of JAHWFP010009504.1, forward strand.
AAATAAAAAAAATAATTTATTATGCATGGATTGAGAGTTTACTAAGATATGGAATTGAAATCTATGGGTTTGGATCTGAGTATGTACCTAATAAATTGCAAAATCTACAAAATAAAATTGTTAAAATGTTTTTTGGTAAGAGATACAAACACAAGTGAAATTTTTAAAACAAATGAAATATTGACAACTAAGAAATAAGATAATTATAATAAATAATTATTTTGTTAATAATTTTAAGAATAGAAATATTGAAAAACAAGCACGATTAAGAAAAAATGCATACAGATACCAAATACCGCGTTGGAATAATCTATATGGAACTAGGAATAAACAATGTTATATTCCACAGGTCTTCAACGAATTGGATGAAAAATTATTACAATATGATAGCATTCAAAAATTAAAACCACATTTACAGAAATTTCTAACATCATGAAATAAAATAAGGCTAACTTATCTATTAAATGTAATATTAAATGGATTCAGTATGTGTAATTTTGTAAATATGACGTAACTAAGTATACGTGTATGTAATTATTTATTAAAAGATGTATGTGTATGTAATATTGCACTCACACAAGTTCTTTGAACTTCGAGTTGTCTATGCAATAAAATTATTATAATTATTATTGTAAAAATAGATGAAAATCAAAGTGAATGCCAACCTATCACGTATGGTGTACCATAGGGTTCAATTTTAGGACCAATTCTCTTCCTTATCTATAGCAATGATTTCACCCTAACTTGTAGTAATACTTTTATGACGTTGTATGCAGATGACATTTTCTTAATTGCTATAAATACTAATCAAGACACTATGAAGAAAATTTACAGCAGGACTTTGATAATATAAACAAGTACTTTGTCGAAAACTAACTTTTTATTAGTAAAGAAAAAAGTTTTTTGATGCATATCACAACTTCACATACACCAAAAAGCATTAGATTTAACATACAACTACACGAAGATGACTGTGACACTAGGCTCAGTTGCAACTGTCCAAAACTCACACATGTTGACAGCTTAAGATACCTGGGAATTACTATAGATGAAGATAGTAGTTCACCAAACATATAGATAAACTCATTAAAAAAATTAGAAGTATGATACCATCACTCTACACTCTAAGAGAGTCCCTTGACCCAAAAACTAAATGTGTGCTGTTTGAAGCATGGATACTTTCAGTTGTACGATACGCTTGCACTATCTTTGGCTCTACTTCGAACTGGTATATTGAACGCTTACAAAAAATTTTGAATAAAGCAATAAAAACACTTTTTGGTGGCAATAGCAACAAGACAACTAAAGAATTATACTGAAACACAAAATTTTAACTTTTCCGAAATTTATATAAATTAACTGTTATTAATAAATTTTTTTTTGACCATACATTACAAAATAAAATTGCGAGACCATCACGTAATAATAAGGCTTGGCTTAAAATCCCACCCTGGAGAAATTCATATGGGAAAAGAAATATCGCTTTTGTCCTTCCTACAATTTTAAATGAATTACCATTGAATTTACGAACAAACCTAAGACCACATAATATGAATAAAACAGTAAAGAACTGGTTAATAAACAACTAAAAATTATCCCTACTTGGACACCTAAACTAGTGTGAGTGACATAATTTACTGCATTTGTAATAAATATAAAATTTATATGGAAATCTTTTTAAGCAACTTAAAGAATGCTGTTAATATTGTATGAATTAATATTGTATGTTAATATTGTATTTTTTCGATTCTGTTTTCTCTTCAGAGCACATACAAGCATTGTTTTGCTTCGTGCCTTGGTTGTTTACAACTTTGTATACATACTCTGAATAAATAAATTATTATTAATATTATTGTTTAAGATTAACAATTGGTTTTGTCCAAGCTTTAAACTACGATGCATTATTTTGTTATTTTTTAAGAAACATTGACAATGATACGTGGCTTTTCCCCTACTTGTCCCTCACTTGTCCAAGGGACCATTGTGTCCCTGGTAGGTCTAACCTTGGTGGTAAGGCATCCGTGACCCCAACCCAACACCATCGACCCTTCCTGTACAGCCGAGCCATTGTCTTCATTTTAAACTTTTAAACTGTTTAACTTTTGTAAATTATAATTATTTTTAATTTTAACATTGGATAGCAGTCACTGACCACCAGGTCCTTGCCAGTCCGACTCTTATTTGCAACAAACCTATATTATTATTATTATATGTCAAATGGACATGACAAGATGAAGCATGAATGCTGTATGTCTTTAAACACTCACCAAGCATTCATGCTTCATCCTGTCACGTCCATTTGACATATAATAATAATAATAATAATAATAATATGCCAAATGGATGTGACAGGATGAAGCATGAATGCATGGTGAGTGTTTCGAGACATACAGCGATAAATTCGGACCGGTAGTTTGAAAGCATTGTTTAGTTGAAGTTGCGAAGTGGAGTGATTATTGAGGGTGGAGGTGCAAAGATACATAAATGAAGTCATAACAAAGAGCTTAACGAAGATCATAAATGACGCATGCCAAGCACAAGAGCAACGATTATGAATGACGATTAGAGTGACGGAAAAACCATAAGTGACTGCAGTTGTGGTGACAGTGCTACAAACTATGAAAAGCTAGTGTGCACGTGAGTCAAGATGAGCGTTGCAAGATGCCAAAAATGTGAAAATGTGATTAAAGTAAATGAGGGAGATTTTATAAATTGTGTAAACTGTAAAGGGAAATACCGTTATGTATGTAGGACTGGCAGCATCCACAGTGAAAGCTATGGGTAAAAAAAAAGAATGGAAATGCAAACGATGTAGAAAAGGAAGAACAAATTCACATTCAAATCAAGATCGCAAACAAGTGACTGATGAGCACAATGAAAATGATGACTAAGAAGACGACGAAGAAATTGACGACATCGAGGCTCTGAATAACAAAGTACAAAATGGAGAAAATAACAAGTTTAGTGAAACATCGAAAGACAGAGATTTACCCATTGCAAGAATCGAAAAAACGTTGTTAGATTGAGAAGAGATAATGAAATAATCTTAGAAGGGATGAAATTCATGGAAGAAAAGTATGAAGAAATGATATAGAAAACAAAGAAATAAAACAAGTGAACAAAGACCTTCTCAAAAGACTAGAAAAACTAGAAGAGGTCATAGGAAAAAACAAAAAAGAAGTCGAAAAAACAACAGAAATAAAACCAACATTGAAAGAACTACAGCAAAGACAAAGTGAAGCAGAGCAATATTCGAGAAACAAAAACATAGAAATATATGGAGTTGATAACATCAAAAATGAAAAAATAGAGGAGACTATTTGTGGGCTGGCAGATGCATTTGAAATACAGTACTTTGAAGAATGGAAAATAGACAAAGCCCACAGATTATCTTCTAAAAAGGACGAACCAGAAACTATCTTTATTCAATTCAAAAGTAGAGAAAACAGAGATAACTGGTTAAGAAGCAGAAAATGAATATAACAAATGAGGATTCTTTTCAAGGTGGAAGTAAAAACAAAATATTTGTAAATGAACATATGACCGCCTACTATAAATCACTATTATGGAGAACAAAGCAAGAACTAAGATGACAATTCAAATTCATATGGTTTAAAGACGGAAGAATACATGTAAAAAAAATGAAAAAGAAGTGTTCGTTCATAATATAAAAAGTGATGAAGTTTTAGAAAACCTGGAAAAAATTATAGCTACAGAGGAAGAAAGTTCAAACGTAAATGGAGCAAGAAAGTGAAATTGTTAATGAAGTTTTAGGAACCTTTAAAGAATACAAAGAATATTGTAACAAAAATGGTGGAAAGGGTGTTGTAAGGTGCATTCATGTTAACTCAAGGAGTTATAAAAAAAAACTGGGACAATTTTTTAATATATTTAGAAAAAAGTGAAACAATGTGGGACGTTATAACACTTACGGAGACCAATTTGAAGGAACAGGAATTAATAAATTATAATATAAATGGATATACCAAGCACAGAATGTGTAGAAAGATACAAAGTGGTGGAGGGATTTCAGTTTTTGTGAAATTGGTTGACAACGGAAGTATAACAAGCAAAAATATTACACTATATGGAAACGAGGCAGTTGATATCATTGTAAATATAAAAGAGGAAAAATGTAACATAATAACCTGTTATAGGAAACCTTCATTCAATCGTGATAATTATATTAAAGAGTTAAAAAAAAATTATTAAAAGAAAAAGAAAATAGTAAGGATACTAACAAAAATTTTTTTGGTGATTTCAATTTTAACTTATTAATAGAAACACAAAATGAAAGTGAAAAAAAAAGATATAAGTAAATTCGAAAACTTGACTGCATATTTTGGTCATCAACAAATAATAACTCCAACTAGAGAAGAAATTAGTAATAATAAACTAACAAAATCATGTTTGGACTTAATGTTCACAAAATTAAATAATGTAAAATGCAAAGGTATTGTAATTATAATAAAACCAGCAGACCATTATTTTACAATATTTGAATGTTGGAACAAAAAAGGTTTTAATGAAAACATACCGCTGCAAAACAAATTAGAATAGAAAACCTAAAAGACCCAAACGAAATACATGCCAAGCTTGAGGAGGTTATATCGGCAGTTTATCATAAAAATAAATACATTCAGAAAAATACGACAAAAAATGATAAAACAAATTTAGAAATGCATGGATGAATGATGATCTTGTAAACGTAATCAATGAAAAAAATAAATTGTGGAATTATATAAAAAACTAAAAAAAAAAGGAAATGCATGATTTAAAGGGATACTATGAAAAATATAAAAAACTAAAAAACGAAGTAGGAAAAAATTTAAATCGCAAAGGAAAATTTCTATGGTAACTATTTTGAAGAGCACAAAAAAGACGGAAAAAAATATGGAACAAAATAAATCAGTTAATTGGAAATAAAGGAAAGGTCACGACTATTAAAAATCATTTTGAGAAGCATTTCAAAGAACCAACAAGTAAGATTTGTGAAAATTTCTCAGATCATTTTGAAAAACAGATTCCAAATATAAAAACTAAATTGAAAAAAAAAAGAAAAAACTGATCTAAAGACTAGGAAGAACAAATCAAAGAAAGGGAGGAAAAGTAAAAATACAATGGGAATTATTGAAGCTACTAAATATGATGTTTTAAAAATAATAAATCAAATAAAAGTTAAAAAGTCGTCTGGATATGATGGTTTTTTGATGGAGCATTTTGCAGAAACAAAAGACAAAACTACTGATTTTATGACAATATTAATTAATAGTATCATAAAAACTGAAATATGGCCTGACAATCTGAAAAAGAACAGGTTATAGGGCCAGTCTACAAAAAAGAAAATGTACATGATCTTAATAATTATAGACCAATTTCACTATTGCCCGTTTTGAATAAAATTATTGAAAATTTGTTTGCTACAAAAATGGAAGATTTTCTTGAAAAATATAAAGTGTTAAATAAAAACCAATATGGATATAGAAAAGGAACAGTTGCTATCAATGCACTTAAAAATATAAATAATAACATCTGCAGAGCATTAAATGAAGGAAAATATGTTGGCACAATTTTAATTGATTTAACTAAGGCATTTGACACATTAACAAAAGATATTTTACTGGAAAAATTTATAAAAATGGACTAAGAGGCAAAATTTTTTATATAATTAACAGTTATTTGACAGGAAGACATTGTAGTGTTCGTATTGAGTATACCTTTAGTAAATGGACAAAAATTGAATATGGTGTTCCACAAGGTTCTGTGTTGGAGCCCCTATTATTTTCAATTTATATAAATGACATTGCCGATATACAATGGAAAAGCTATTTAACAGTATACGCTGATGATATATTCATGCTATCGATAAATAATGATAGTAAAAGAATCTTGAAAAATCTTCAGAATGATTTTGAAAATTTACAAATATATTTAAAAGAAAATGACTTAATACTCAATAATGAGAAACCAAGTTATTTAACAATTATAACATCACATATGCACGAGAAACTCGGAACAATCAAAATATGTAACAAGAAATGTGAATGCAATGGTGACTGCAAACAGATTAAAAGAGTTAATAGTGCAAGTATTTGGGAATCGAATTATATAAAAACTGGAAATTTTTTACACATATTATTAATTAAATCTCCTTAATTAAATCTAAAATTAAGGAGAATGTTACCAATGCTAAATAACCTAAGGGATACATTAAACATAAAAAATAAGAAAATGGTCTTTGATGCGTTAATAATGTCAAATGTAAATTATGTTTTAACTTACGGGACTACATCGAAAAGTATTAAGGGACAAACGCAAAAAAATACTAACAAAGCAATTAAAGTGCATTTTAAAGATAAAAATATCATTAAATAGTAACGAAATTTACAATAAATTAAATATTATGAAAATCGATACAACATTGAAATGGTACATAATAAAAAATAATTATTATAAAAATGAATGTAAAATAAAGTTAAATAGAAGTACAAGAGAAAATCAAAAGTGGCTACAAGAACCAAAATGTCGAAATTATATGGAAAAAGAAATATGAGTTATCTGATACCTTTAGAATTTAATACAATTCCAAGTGAATTACGAAATATAAAACTACACAGAGTAATGCAGAGTAAAGTCAAAAAATGGTACTTAAATTTCAACAACAAAAATAAAGATGAAGCTATTAAAGTTAAGAAATTAGCAAGACTAACATTAACTATAAAATAGGGTAAAGGTAATAGTTTATATATTTCATAGCTGTGTATGTGTGGAAATAATTATTGCTCACTAATTATAGTAAAAAAAATTGTATACACTGTAACAAATAATAAATATACTAACAACCCATTGAAATACGAAAATATGTAGTTTGCTTGCACATACAAGTCTTTTGAGACTTCGTGCCAGTGCTCGTTCCTGTAACAATGTACTTGTACTTGAATAAAGCAATATTATTATTATTATTATTATTATTATTATTATTATTATTATTACTACCAAAAGTTTATCAAGTTAGAAATATATTGGATAATAAGCAAAAGAAAACTATGTATGAAGCATGGATAAGTAGCAACATAAGATATGGACTAGAAATATATATGGACATGCACCAGAATATTTAATAAACAAACTGGAAAAAAAACACAAAATAAATTAGTAAAAGTGATGTTTGCCGACAAATCGATAATAAAAAATAAAAAAACTTTGACACTGTTTAAAGAAAACAAAATATTGAAAATAGAAGAGTTAAAAAACTTTATTATCTTAACAAAAAATTATTTTAGTAATAAATACAAGAAATCAACTAATACGTTAACGAGAATAAGAGGAATAAATGAGAAATTCAAAATTCCAACATGGAAAAATCAATATGGAAAGAGAAGAAAGGAATGGTATATTCCAAAACTATATAATCAACTGCCAGCGAATATGCTTCATTACTTAACACTAAATGAATTTAAAAAGGATTTACTATCAAAAATATTATCAAATGTTATAACTATAACATAAAACAAGTACTGTCAATTTATAGATTATTAGCATTATCCTTAATTGTGACCACATTGATCGAGCTTCCTGAAAGAATAATGCAATATTGATTGAAAAGGATTGAAAATGTCATACTCACACAAGTTGCACTTTTTCATTGTAACTTCGAGAATTACATTGTAGTAATTTGAATAAAGTATTATTATTAGTAAAAATTATGTTGTCGGAACAATTCGCAATAACAAGTGGCTAATTGAACTAGCATGGCAAAACTCGTATGAAAAGAGTAATCTAGCATTTTTAATCCCACACACATTTAACATGCTACCAGAAGAACTGAGGAAAATTAAAAGCACATACAAGATGAATAAAGATATAAAAAATTGGCTCCTAATGAAGTAAAAAAGTATCAGATATTCATAACTTGTATCTACTATGTACATAAAATTTACATTATTTGTATATAATATTATTCTGTGTTTTTTTGTTAAGATATATATTTATATATATATATATATATATATAAGTATTCAAGTAATTAAATATATATATGTATATATTTAATTACTTGAATACTTATTAACTTTTTTAAGATTACCATGCGTATACAAATTCAGTAGAATTTCGTGCATATTGTACAATCTGACCTGTAACTGTAATACAGAACAATAAAGAACAGTATAATAATTATTATTCATATACATCATAGACGCAGGCACTTCATCGAGTGAGGGAAATTGAATTTATTGACAGAAAACGTACAAAACTAGAGAAACGAGTTTGGTAGGATGGGTATGGATGGGTGAGTGTTTCAAGACAAACTGTGAGAAAATTGGACTTGTAGTTTACGAGGATTACTTAATCGAAGTGTGGAACTGGTGTGTACCTCGACAGAATGAACACGACGAAAACGCAAATGACGCCATGAAGATCGCAAGATAGCAAGTGACAACAAAATCGTAAGCTCGCAAATGACGAAATAAGTGAAAGGAAACTCGCAAATGACGAATGCTGTGTGCCAAAGTCTAATTAAGATAAATTACGGTTTGGTATTTACAAAAAAAGATATCAGTAGTGAAACATATAAACCAAAATGAGTGTTGCAAGATGTCATGAGCGTGAGAATCTAATAAAACTAAATGAAGGAGATTTTATAAATTTTGCTAACTATAAGGGTAAGTTCGACTATGTATGTGCTGGTTTGGCAACATCTACAGTAAAAGCCATGGGAAAAAAGAATGAAATGCAAAAGGTGCAGAAAGGGAAGGATAAATTCGCAGACAAACGAGGACAAAAAACATGTTACTACAGATGATAAAGAGAATAGCAACGGAAGTAGAGAGGATGAAGATGGTGGCACACAGAATGCACAAAAAGAAGGGAAAAAAAGAAAGAAATTACAAAATAACAGAAACTAAAGATAAAGATCTGGCCATTGCTAGAATTGAAAATACATTGCTGGACTTGAAAAGAACAATGGAAAAATTCTGGAAGGGATGAAGTTTATGGAAGAGAAATATGAAGAAATGAGGAAAAAAAAACAAAGAAATAAATCGGGTGAATAGTGAATTACTAAAAAGTTTAGAAAAATTGGAAGAAGCTATTGGTAACAACCAAAAAGAAAAAACAAAACAAAAAACAACAGAAATAAAAACTACGTCAAATGAACTACTGCAAAGCCAAAATGAACCGGAACAGTATTCTAGAAATAAAAATATAGAAATATATGGAGTTGACAAGGCCAAAAATGAACAAATAATGGACACTGTATATGGACTTGTGGACGCATTGCAAATACAACACTTTGAAGAATAGAAATTTGATAAAATGCACAGATTGCCAACTAAAAAACAGGACAAACCGGAAACTTACTGATTCAATTCAAATGTAGGGAGTACAGGGACGACTAGCTAAGAAGTAAGAAAAGACAAATAAGAAATAAAGACTTTTTGAAGGTGGAAGTAACAGCAGCATATATGTTAATGAACATGTCACACCATTTTGCAGCAGTTGATCTGGACAACGAAACAAGAACTGAGAAATAAATTCAAATTCATATGGTTCAGAGATGGAAGAATTCACCTAAGACAAAATGAAAAAAAGTGTATGTGTATAAAATAAAGAGTGAAGATGACTTAGAGAATCTCAAAAAGAAAATCACAACTGAAGAAGAAAGCTTGAAGAAAAATGTAACTGGAAAGTGAAACACAGAATTATGTATATGAAGACTTCAAAAAATAGAAAGAAAATATAATTATTGAAGAAGAAAAGCATAATGCATCATGTGAATATAAGAAGTTGCAAGAAAAATTGGGACAAATTACTAATTTATTTAGAAAACAGTGAAGTGATATGGGATGTAACTGCACTTACAGAGATTAATCTAAAAAAAACACGAAATAACAAATTACAATTTAAATGAATATACAAGATATTTGTGTATGTAAAAAAAATCAAAATGGTGGAGGTGTAATGGTATTTGTCAAACAAGGTAAAATTGAAAAAACATCCTGTGAATACTTCACAATTACTGAAAATGATGCAATTGATATTGTTACAAATATCGATGAAGAAATATACAACATAATAACTTGCTATAGAAAACCTTCATCAAACTGCGATGCCAACATTAAAGAGCTAAAAAATTACTCCAAAAAAAGGAGAAAATAAAAGAAACAAACAAAATTTTTCTAGACGATTGTAACTTTAATACTTTCATAGAGACACAAAATGAGAGTGAAAAAATGATATAACTAAATTTGAAAACTTGATTGCCTATTATGGTTACACTCAACAAATTATAACTGCTACAAGAGAAGAAATTGGGAATAAGAAATTAACTTAAGTCCTGTTTGGATTTAATGTTTACAAAATTAAACTTCTTAACTGTAAATGATCAGTTATTACAATAAAACCTACAGATCATTATTTTACAGTAATCGAATTTTGGAATAAAACTGAGGTTAAAGGAAAAAAATACAACAGAATAATATTGCGTACAAATATCTACATAACTCGGGCGTTATCAGGTTACACTGTCGACAAAATGGAGCGAAGCGAAGAAACCAACAAACAAACCAGTAAACCAATCAACCTACCATCAAACTTTAATGTATGAGGGTGGCAGTCATATGCTGGTGGGTTCAACTAAGGCTTAGTAAGGACTAGGAAACTACTGTGCTGTAGGCTAACACTTGAAGGACTTTAATCAGTAGCTTACATAGCTTTATATAAGGAATGTTACATGACATGAAATCATGTGATACTAGTATGGCAACAACATGGTATGGATAGCCATGTTGTTGCCATACTAGTATCACATGACTTCATGTCATGTAACATTCCTTATATAAAGCTATGTAAGCTACTGATTAAAGTCTAGCTGAAAAATAAATATGTATTATTCTGAAGGCATGTATTTTTTTAGTCACTGACTATTTTGAGTTGTATTTATTAAGAAGAAAATGTGTCGCTTTCAAAGAAAGAACTAAACATTTTTTGAAAGCTTGTAACCCCCTCCCCCTTAATTCAACAAAATATCTGAAATTTAAATGATGCTTGAAAAACTGGCACCATGAAATCCATCTGGTTTTACTGGCTTGTAATGGATAATTTCGAGTAAATTTCTGTAGTGTTTCCTTCTTTTGGCTTTTTGGTTATAACAACAACTGCTGTTTACAATGGAGTTGACTTGTCGCAAACTTCTGGCTGCTGAGTACATCTGTTAGTTAGTTACAGATGTGGTTAGCTCACACCCGAGGCTGTTTTAGCCCCCAAAGCAATTGTCCTGTCATGATGGAAATATTTACATGAAAGTAGAAAAGAAACAAGTTTTAAAACCGAGAAATCAATTTTTCTCACGAATAACTGAAAACACTACATGTTGCCAACCATAGGCACAATTTAAAATTTACAAGGTTAATCCCCTGCACAAATAACGAATCCGTACACATCGTGCGAGCGACGCACAAGGTAAAAACAACCCCCAATTGGGTTGACGGAGAACGGATAACGAGCACTTATATTAGCCTACGGTTATTTATTAAATATTGAGCTTGTCTGGAGCGCGTTTTGTTCGCTTTGGACAACCTGTTACTATTGGAGGCTCACTGCATGACCTGCACGTGGTGAAGACGGTGCAACCTTACGCTTTCTCTGTTGGCTTCTCACATTAGCGGGCTCCGACAGCTTAGCAGGAGACTGCTTTGTAAATAAAGGAGGCTCCAGGCCACCTGTCGCTCCAATATCTCACTGGGAGGCACTGAACGACATGGCCTGATCACTGGGAACAGTGACGTCATCGCACTCGCCCACTGACTGTGTGTTGGGTGACTTCGACTGGATTGTGCTGACACCTGGTGTCGCAACTCGCATATTGTCAGGTGAGATGCTTTTGATTGGTGTTAACTCCTGCCTGGCAACAGTGGAAGGCCGTGATTGGCCCACGGACTGCCGCCGACAATTTGAATGCTTGTGAATCACCTGATCATGACATGATGCACCAACAGAATAACGTTTCTTTGAACCTAAGTGTTCTTTCGAATGAACGCCTTTAATATTCATGCCAAAATTGACAATTTCTAGCCGGATTATGTGGGTTTGGAGACAAATCTATGGCATCCACGGAATCGATTCTTGGGCGCAATTGATCGCGATGTTTTCACATTTCTACGAGATCTTCTGTAAGTACACTATAGATCAAATGTAACAGTTTATTCTTGATAGACCCCCTCGATCATAGCTTAGAGTTAGTTTTGCTATAGTCACGATACCAGATTTATCGCCAACTTGATAGTTAACGGACGCACGATGTTGGGTGCTTTTAATATGTTTTTGTTGATTTCTTTTTACAACGAACACAGGGTCAGAATGTGTAGCAAATCCAATCTGGATTTTAATTCACGGTTGAAGAACAATTTACCAGGTGTAGCTTGGGTGGTAGAACTTATCGTGATTCGTGACGATAATAAGTATGTATTTATACTTTCCTGGATTAAGGGTCCGTCCCGCCGAGCAGCTTTATAGACACGTTTAAAATTCCGGACATAAATTTCGAGTAATCCAATAACCCTCAGCGCAAAGGCCGGGCCTGACAGCTGTTGGATTCCGTTAACCATGATTTAAACTCGTTAGAGGTCCACTGAGGGTCGTTGTCGCTAACTAAAGAATCCATCAGACCGTATTCGGCAATGTGGTTATTCAGAATATCAATAACTTTAGCTGAAGTGGTAGTTTTCATTTTATGCACGAACGGAATCTTACTGTGTGCATCCACTAGGATTAGGAACATAAAATTGTCCAACGGTCCTAAGAACTCAGCGTGATATCTAGAATTTTGTGGATTCTCCCAGGTATGCTTCGGTCCTGCAGATTGAGTATCCTTAAATTCTTGGCAATTAGACCGGATTTAACTTTGGTTTCAATATCTGTGTCAATAGAAGGCCACCACACCTTCGACTTAGCCAAGCTCTTTAATTTAACAATACCAAGGTGTGAACTGTGCAAATCTTTCAAAATTTGATGTCTCAAAGCTGTCGGCACGACGATTCTAAATCCCCAAAAAAGAGTGCCACTTTCAATCAAGATTACATTGTGGCGTGTGCAGTACGGTTACATGTCAGGGTTATCACACACTTCAGGCCAGCCGCGATTAACGTGACGGTATACTTTAGAGAATAATTTGTCCCGCTTGCTTTCCATAACCAAGGCTTTCGTTTAGCACTGATAAGTTGGAGATGGTTTCCAACACTAGTTCATTGTACTGTTCTTCGGCCTCTTCAAACTCCTTGTCGTTAGGGAGTGGAAGTCTAGACAGTGCGTCAGCAGTTAAATTCTGCTTGCTGGGTGTATGTTGAAAATCATAATCATAAGCGTTAAGCATAACCGCCCAACGTTGCACACGGGCTGCTGCCATCTGAGGAAATTCCTTTTTTAGGGCCATAAATCCATATTAAAGCCTTTTGGTCAGACTGCAATGTGAATTTCTGACCGTAAACTTATTCATGGAACCGTTTAACTCCCCAAGCCACACTGAGAGCTTCACGATCGAAATGACTATAGCCTTGTTCGGTTTTTGTTAGCTTCCGTGAAGCGAAAGCTATTGGTCGCGATTCGCCATTAGGCATGACATGCATAAGGCACGCCCCCACCCCATAGGGTGAGCCATCACAAACCAGTTTGTTTTAATTTTGGGTTGTAATGTACCAAAACTTTTGATTTGATAAATAATTCCTTTACTTTGCTAACAGCTTGGTCACATTCAGTCCCCCATATCCACTTTACTTTAGGGCTTAACAACCGGGTAACAGGGGAAAGAAAATGAGCAAGGTTAGGGAGATATTTTGAGTAATGGTTCACGAATCCTAAGAAACTTTGTAGTTCTTGAATACAACCACCTCAGGGAGTGTGTGCAGGCCTTCAGCCTTCATCATATGACCTAAATATTTTAGTTCAGGTTGCGACAGCTTACACTTGTCGGTCCTAAGCCTAGCCCCTGCATCCTGTAGGGCAGTTAGCAGCTGATTTAAAAATTCGTAATGCTTTCCCCCCTTCCTGCTCACGAGGATGTCATCATAAAATGGTGAACATTTGGGGATTTTACTTGTGATTGCGTCATGACCCTCTGGAAAATTCCAGGACTGGACGCAAGGCCCAGAGGTACACGAAGCCAGCGAAAAAGACCCAGGGGAGTGTTTATTGTTCATGCTGCCTGCGACTCGGGATCTAATTCAATTTGCAAAAAGGTATTCATAAGATCGATAAGGCTAAATCTGTCACTACCTGCTAATTCACTAAATAATTCTACAGCTGTGGGAATTGGATAATAGTCACCTCCAATTGTGGATTTTCGGTGGTTTTGTAATCGCTGATAATTCTAATGTCGCCATTAACCTTATGGACGATCACTATTGGGGTCGACCATTCTGAGGTTGCCACTGGCTCCAGGATTCCTAAGCTAACCAGGCGCTCGATTTCCTGATTAACTTTTTGTTTTAATGCCAAAGGGACAGGGCGAACTCGACTATACACAGGTTTTGCGTTGGCCTTCAACTGAATCTTGGCTTTGAAGTTTTTGAATTTACCCATACCCTCACTGAAAAGTTCGGGAAAACCATTAACTATTGCATCAGTGTCAACTGGTGGAATCTTTGCTTTAATCTGTTTGACTACCTTAACTTTAGTTTGCAAATCATAGTATGGTTCAAAGTTAATCCTTAAGATTGAAAGTCAGTCTTTTCCAATTAATGCAGGTTTATACTTTTTGAAATTAGTGCTTCCAAGTATTCAGTTTGACCGTTAACGGTTACCTTGAGACTTACTGTGTAAGTTGTTTTCTCAGTCCCCTCCGTGTATGAGTGGATGGAATACGGACTGAGCATCAAAGGACAATCCGAAAAGTATTTTTCATGTCACTCAATAGGTATTATTGTATGTACGATCTGCCCCGGAATCCAGTTCCATGTTGAGCTTAATTCCATTGAGGCAGACAGGCATAATCCATTCGTGGATTTTCAAGGAGTTAACAACTATTAAGATTTTCTTTGTCATAACAGGAATTGAAAATTGCTGTGCAGCCTCGAAAGCCCTACTGTGTTATTTTGCAGACAATAATCTTCCTCTGACTCGCACTCACTTCCCAAAGCAGACTCAGAATTTTCGGGCTAATTATCTGACTCGGTGTCAGTTTCACATTCAACCCTGTGGACTTTCGTTTTATAACTGTACTTCACTTTCCTTTTTATGCTTAACCTTAAAATATGAACTCGAACTTGGTTTTGAGTATTCTGTAGTTTTAGAAGTTTTACTGCTACTACTTTTATGACATACGGCTTTTAAATGTCCTTGAATATGACATCGGCTACAAATAAAATCCTTGTATTTACATCTGGTTTTCATGTGCCCGTTTTTTCCGCAACAATAGAAATTTAAATCTTTACTAAAATTGCTTCTTGTCTGAGTTTTTTTCGGGGTGTGAGAGACTAAGTTAACTGCTTTCTAATGGGAACGAATTACTTCTTGATCGATTTTGGCAGATTCCAAAGATAAAGCTAATGATGTTGTAGCCTTTAAATCTAGAGTCTGCTTCAGAAGTTCGCGTTGTAACGTTTCGGATTTTACACCACCTATCAGACGATCTCTAATCATCTCGTTATTAATTTCAGTGATTTTATCAAATTCACAAAATTTAGTGAGTAATTTTAACGAAGCAATATAATCACTAATGGTATCATCCGACTTTTGAGATCTACGGAAAAATTTTACCCATTCGGAAACTACAGAAGATAGAGGTTCAACATCGTCGAGCATAGTTTTCACCAAGACATCATACGTCATTGAATTTGGTAATGCTGGCGAAATAATATTCAAGATTCTGTCGAATATTTTATGGCCAACCGAAGCCATTAAAATCAATTTGTTCGGCTGCTGGGATTTTCTTTGCTCTAAAATAGTAGCCAATACGTTTAGTGTATTTTTCCCAGGTATCGTTTTCTGCGTCGAACTCCGCGTACAAACCGGCAGTTTTCGAAGCCATTGTAAGGTCTTCACTTGAACTACTTACAATTGAATTTAAGTTTAAACTTACACTGGCGCCAGCGCCCGCTTCTGTATTCAAAACAACAGCTACTACAGGAGTTTTAATCACTTCACCTGCCTCAGGCATAAGCCTACACTTGTAAATTAAATTACTTAATAATTTAAACACAATTCCATTTAATTTAATTGAAGTGGAAGCAACTCGAGGCTTAACGGATTTTTCTTAACAACTAAGCCACTAAACTACCATAGCTTACTAGTTTTAAATTCAAGCGCCCACAACTTAAACAATTGACTGGCTTTTAAATTGTTTACCGTCTCACTAAACGTTTAAATAAAACAACACAGCAGACCTATGCGTTCGGCACAGACCAAGTTTCATCGTTTAAAAGCATAAACGCTACAGTGCTAAAATTAAACACCGGCACTAAACCAGCCTGAATAAGGGTACGGTTATTCCCAAGAGATAATTAAATTTCATTTTTAAATGGCTTCGGTTGGCCATAAAATGTTCGACAGAATCTTGAATATTATTTCGCCAGCATTACCAAATTCAATGACGTATGGCGTCTTGGTGAAAACTATTCTCGACGATGTTGAACCTCTACCTTCTGTAGTTTCCGAACGAACCAACAAATAAAAACAACAACCTAACCAACACAAACCAATTAACAAACCAACAAACCAACAAACAAACCAACAGACAAACCAACCAACCAACAAACAAACAAACAAACCAAACAAACAAACCAATACACAAACCCACGGACAAACCAACAAACAAACGAACCTACCAACAAATCCACAAACAAACGAACATACCAAGAATTCAACAAACAAACAAACCAAACAAACAAACCCACAAACAAGCCTACAAAAACACCAACCAACCAACCAATAATCAAAAAAACAAATAATCAAACAAACAGACAAACAATCAAAATACAAATAATCAAACAAACAAATAGATAAACAATCAAAAAACAAATAAACAAACAAACAAACGAATGAGACACTGGCCACAGGGCACAGGCAGTTGTTTGCGAGTGCATTGGAGACTGCATTGTGGCTCATCTTTTCAGTTGCTCTTCGCATCTTATTTCTGTGTTCATTTGCTTTCGTAGCGCTGGGTGGTGTTGTCACTCAACAACAGGTCCGATTTAAATTTCGTTTTCAAACCACTCTGGGTGTTACCGCTACCAACGTTCAAAATCAGGTTTTAATTTATGTAGTCGTTATTGCGTGATGCATCAATTGAAACCAACAAACAAACTAACCAACAACTCAAGAAACCATCACTTCCACTGTCGACATAATGGAGCAGGCTCCGTTTTCTTTGTTGTTTGGCTGGGTTTCCTGTTTTCCTCTTCCAAACATTTATTTTCAAACATGCTCAGCATGCTCAAACATTCCGTGAAATGAGCATGTGACGGAGTTGTAATCCACCTAAAATCAAAACTGGTATAAGGAACCTGCCAAGCTTCCAAAAATACTTCGGCCTTTGAAAGTATTTATACCATTCAACCAAGGAAAGGCCGCTTAGCTAGATATATAATTATAAACATCATATTGCTTTAAGATAATAGTGCATATGCTAAAATAATTTTAAAACACAAAATCCCTGGTAAAATTAACAATTTGCCTTGTACTTTCTATACAATAAGAGATAGCTGCACGGGGTTAAGACCTTTGGAAATTAGTGGAAAAAACCTTCAAAATTGTGTATTCAAATGTCAAAATTGGTCGACGAGAAGAAACAATACCTTCAATTTGGTTTATTACCAATTATGTGAAAACGGCTCATAACGTAATAGTTCGATCGGAAAAACTATTCAGAAGAAAGAAACTTTGACCACCCAAAATTTATACTGGCCTCCAGTTTCATGACGTCATAGATTGATCGGGAAAACTAATCAGAAAGAAAGAAACTTGATTTAAACTTTGCATGAACAAACCATGACGTCATGAACAAACTATGACCTCGTTGTTTGGGTTCTTGGCTCCTAGCTTTTGGCCCATTTTTTGGCACATATTGTCACCTTCGTTATTCTTCAATGATATGTCTGATTCCAGATTGTTTTTTTACAAACCATCTCTAGATGTAGCGCTATCAATTTAGAAACTCTGGTTTTCATTGATGCAGTGGTTATTGCGTGATGTGATTACAAAGATTGCATTTGAGTGTATTCATAAGCGGAGCTCAACGTGGCCTTCGGCCTTGCTTCTCTCCAAAAATATTATTGCACAATTAGGAAAAGTTAATTGGGAGGGATTAAACACTTTAAAAGATCGAAATGAAATATACACAAAAATTGAGGATGTTATCTCAAAAATGTATAGTAATAACCAATCCAAAAGGAAGGTAAATACCAAAAAATTAAAATTAAATATTACGAAATGAATGGATGACTGATGAACTAGTGAAACTGTGAAAAAATTTTCAGAACACTTTGAAAAACAAATACTATACATAAAAACTAAACTGAAGAACAATAAAAACAAACAAAAATTATGGTAAATTAAAAAAGTAAGGAAATATCTAACAAATGGGAAGGTTATCAAAAATACAATGGGGATAACGGCAGCAAATAGATATATTTTGAAAATTATAAATCAAATCAGAGTAAAAAAATCAAGTGGTCATGGAGGATTCATGATGGAGCACTTAGCAGAAACAAAGGAGAAAACATGTGAATTCATGACAATATTAATCAATTTAAAACTGAAATTTGGCCAGCTAGTCTCAAAAAACAAATCAAAAGACCAGTTAACAAAAAAAGAAATGTAAATGACCTTAATAATTATAGACCTGTATCACTGTTGCCAGTACTAAATAAAATTATAGAAAAAGTTCCAATTATATAATACAAATAACAATGTTTGTAGAGCCTTAAATGATGGGAAAGCTATTGGTGCAATTTTAATAGGTCTAACAAAGGCATTTGATAAACTTAAAAAGATATATTACTAAAAAAATATATAAAAATGGCTTAAGAGGCAAATATACAACATAATTAATAGTTATCTTACAGGACAACAATGCAGTGTTAGAATAGGGGATAATTTAAGTAGATGGACAAACATAGAATATAGTGTAGCTTGGGGTTCAGTGTTGAGGCCCCTATTGTTTTGAATTTACATAAATGACATTACAGATATAGAATGGAAAACGTATATAACCTTAAATCTAGATGATATACTCATGCTATCAATAAATAACGACAGTAAAAATATATTAATAAATTTACAAGATGACTTTGACAAAATACAAAATTATTTAAGTGAAAATGATTTGGTACTGAATAATGAGAAAACATGTTATTTACCAATAGTAACGTTGCATATGCAAGAGGAAGCAGGTACAATTACAACATGTGATAGGAAATGTGAAAGAAATTGTAATTGTAAAAAAAAACTTTAAAAATTAACAATATATTCCAAAATATTTAGGAATTGAATTAATCAAAAATTGGAAATTCTACATGCACATTGATAAGTTAGTTCAAAAATTAAGGAGAATGATACCTACATTATACAATTTAAAGGATATATTGAACAAAAAAAAAATAAAATTATTTTGAAGCACTTATGTTAAATATAAAGTATGGACTGATGGTATATGGAACGACTTCAAGCAGCATTATTGAACTGATATTTTAAAAACTAACAAATAAAGCAATTAAAGCACTCTTTAAAAATAAAAATAAACTCAACATTGCAGTGAGGTGTGTCAAAAGTTAGGAATTATGAATATCGATACTACATTAAACTGGAGCATTGTAAATAAGAACTATTTCAAAACTGTAAATAAAATAAAACTGAATGGAAGTATAAGAGAGAATACAAAATGGCTACAGGAACCTAAATGGTGAAATTCGTATGGGAAGAGAACCATGAATTATCTTATACCGTCCAAATTTAACAAAATACCAACAGAACTAAGACACATACAAAATTATAGCGAAATGAAACACAAGATCAAACAATGACTACTAAGTAATCAATAAAAATAAAGAGACGAAACAAATCACTGAAATATATGTATTTATTGACAAGTTAAGAAAATTACCATTGTGTTTATTAATGTTGATAACTTGCAGACTTAATTGTAGATGTTTATATATGTAAATACCATAATGTTTAATACGTTAACAATTACTTGATGTAATAGTAGATATATTTATAAATAGAATGTTAATTGTTTGCACACACAAGTCTGTAAGGACTTCATCCCAGTTCCTCTACAGTACTTGAATAAAGCAGTATTATTATTTTTATTATTATTATTATTATTATTATTATTATTATTATCCCAACATGGCCGCCGTGTGGCAGTTGCAGTGATAGAGAGCAGAAATTTTGATGAATTAAGAAGGAAATAGAAGAGTGACATATGAACTGAAAGGTATTAAGGACATCTAAGATATAGAAGAGCATGGCATAGTTTTGGTGAGCTATTCTTGTGATGAACAGTGAATTTATTTGAGGCAAAACGATCAGGATTCATGTTGGGATGTGGAAGCCATAAAAATCTGAGTGTGTTCGTTTTGCATTCGTAAAATAAAAAGTGCAAGAAAAGTTTAAAAAGTGTGACACCGGATCAAAATAAAGTGAACCAGGTTTAACCCAAGTGAACCAAAGGAAAATAAAGTAAAAATTGAAATTTTTCTTTGGTTTTAAACAAAAAAAGTGCTTCATAACAATGGAAGATGAGGTAAATGGAAGAAAATAAACCACAAATTGACTAATATTACACTTGAATATAAAAATTATGTCAAGATGTCAAGGAAATTGTGAGGGAAAACTAGGTAACCAGGGTGATTGGGTAACATGTGGAGTATGTAACTCAAAATATTGTTATAACTGTTCAGGATTGAAGCAAAACACATGGAAAACAAAGAATGATGAGAAGAAAGCAAAGTGGAAATGCAAACAAAAATGTAGACAACCAAGAACATTATCAGACTCAAATGAAACTGTAGATGATAACGAAAAAAAGGAAGCAGACAAATTACCATTGGACAAAGAAGAAGATCAACAAAATGATGAGGAGACAGAACAGCAAAAGAAAGAGTATAGAATAAGAATGGAAAAAAATTGACCTACTCATTATGAAAATTGATAAACAAAGCACGGAATTGGAAGATTTTAAGAAAGCGATTGAATTTCTTAGTGAAGAACAGAAAGAACTAAAGATGGAAAACAAAGATTTGAAAACTCGAATATATGAAATTGAAGCAAAGATACAAGATCTGGAAAATAAAGATGTAAGATATAGTGCCATAGAAAAAAAGATGAGTGAAATACAAAGAAGTGTAGCGGATAAAGAACAATATGATAGGAACAAAAACTTGGAAATCTGCCAGCTTGATTGGCTAGAAGAAGAAAATCTTGAGCAAGTAATAGAAAACGTCGCAAGAAACTTCAATATACAATACAACGCAAATGAAAATGAAATAGAAATAGCACATCGAATACCAAACAAAAACAAAGATAAACCGAGTAATGTAATCATACAATTTAAGCATAGAGAAAGCAGAAACAAATGGTTAGAACAAAAGTAAAGAATTGTAATAAATGACAACCTATATAGGAATGGAAATAGAAAACGTGTGTACTTGAATGAAAATATGACACCAAATACAAAGAGAATTTTTTGGACGACAAAAAACTTTGCAGCCCAGAATGACTATAAGTACGTATGGCTTAAAAATGGAAAAATCATGATGAGAAAAAATGCTGATACAAATAAAGTGAAAATAGTGCATGATGAAAATGACTTAGTGGTGAATACATAATATTCGACTACGTAAATAAGGTCTTTGATAAAAAGCAACAAGTATGTAGCGAAATTATGAAAGATGTTGGGTGTTATGAAAATGTGAAATTATTACACTTAAATATTAGATCATTAAGATCGAATTGGGATATTTTCTTACGGAGTATCTTGGAGTTAATTACAGACTGGGAAATGATTATATTAGCAGAAATTAATATAAAAAAAGATGAAGTTGAATATTATAATTTACAGGGATATGAGAAAATTGTGATTACCAGAGAAAATACACTTAGAGGTGGGGGAGTAATGGTGTTCGTAAAATCAAATCTTGATATAACTTATAATAAAATAGAACAAGAAGGAAATTTCATTATAGAAATTGAAGTGCATGATAAAATAAATATAATCCAGAATATGCAAATTGTAGTAATATACAGAAAACCTACATTAAATAAAAAGGCTTTTTCAAATTCATCAAAAGAAATACTAGAGAAGAATAATGAAAATAGCACACACCAAATTATAATTGGGGACATGAATATTGATATATTAGAAAAATATGAAGATTATGAAGATAACTACGACCAGTCAGCAATAGACTACTATGAAAATATGTTAGCAGAATCAGGATTAAACTGTAAAATAAATTCACCAACTAGAGAAGAGTTTTCTTTAAAAAATGGTTTAAATTGTCTACATAAATCTTGTATCGATCACATATACATAAAAAGTAAAATTGGTAAATCAAGAGGTGGAGTTCTGACAGAAAAAGTAGCAGATCATTATTGGACAATGATTTGGATATGGAATCAAAAAAAGGGTAAAAAAAATACTATGATTGAAAATGAAATTGAAGAAGAATTCTTTCTGACGATAAATAACAATCAAATTGAGAAAGAGTTAAATCGAAGAAACTGGGGTTATTTAACAGACATGGATGATTCAGAGATGATTTATAATGAAATTTTAAAGAATTTTCATGAAATTTATCAAAAAAACTCTACAAAACAAAAGAAAAAACACACAAATAAAAATAAACAATGTAGAAAAGAATGGATGACAGATGAATTAGTAGGAAGCATAAATAGAAAAAAACAAAATGGGAATGATCTAAAAACCTTAGGAACTAAAGATGAAGAGCTATTAAAAAATATAAAAGAGAAAAAACCTATAGAAAAGAAAATTAGAGAATGTAAAAATTTTTTTTTTCAAAATAAAATAAGCAAATTACAAAAAATAAAACATCAATGTGGGAAGTAGTAAATGAGTTAACTGGGAAAAACGATAAAAAGCAAATTGATGAGGAAATATCGAAGGCTTTCAATGATAAAGGCTTAGGAAATATAGTCAAAGATTTTAATCAAAATTTCTCAAATCAAGTAATAGAATTAAGAACGATAAATAAAGACGAACATGAAATATATAAAAAAGGTGATTTTTCAAAGAAAGTAAAAAAAAAAGAGGATAAACCATAAACAATGCACAAAACAAACTATGTATTTAGAAGGAGCAACAGAGACGGAAATAATAAATATAACAGAATACAAATGCAACAATACAAATGCAAACAATACAAATGCAACAGGATTAGACAAAATAAAAACTGACCATATAAAAAAAAACTAAAGAAAATAACTGCAAAAGCGATATGTAAGCTAATAAATGTAATGATTAAACAGGAAGTCTGGCCAGAACCAGTTAAAAAGTCAAATCATAAGACCAATACATAAAAAGAGACCTAAACAAGATTTAAGTAATTATCGTCCAATTGCATGATTGTCCATAATTGATAAAATGATAGAAAAATTTTTTGTAAATAAAGTATGGAAGTTATTGAAAAATACAAAAATCTAACATCACAATTCGGATATAGAAAAAATATGGGAACGAATGATTTATTATCACCTAATAATATGACCTAATAACAACAGGGCTAAACGAGGGAAAATATATTGGCATTGTCTTAATTGATTTACAGAAAGCTTTTGATACGTTTGACAAAAAAATTTTATTACAGAAATGCTATAATTTGGGTCTAAGAAAAAATATATAATATAATAAAGAGCTACTTAAACAACAGAAAAGCAATTGTACAAGTGAAAGATGTAAATAGTTATCCAATAGTAAGCAATTTTAGAGTACCACAGGGATCCGTACTTGGGCCACTACTGTATTTAATTTATACAAATGACATTGTTGACATTATAGATAAAACTGACATTTTCATGTTTGCTGACGATATAGCTTTGATTTCTGTTAATAAAGATTACAATGATATGATATACAATTTACAACATGATTTTAACATAATAAATGAATATTATATTGAAAATGAATTGTTTATAAGTAATGAAAAGACAGTACAAATCTATATTACAGTCCCAAAAATGAAAATAAAAAATGGATAATAAAATACTTTGGAGACTGTGAAAACTTAAAATATAAAACCTACATACATACATAAATGCATAAAATTAGATAAAAAACAAACTATGAAATATTTAGCAATAGAAATTGATAAAAAATGGTCATTTAAAACTCGGATAAAAGGAACAATAAATAAACTAAGAAAAATATGCCCTAAGATATATAGATTAAGACATTTACTAAATAATAAACAAAAGAAAATTAAACTTGATGCATGGGTCTTAAGCATAATAAGATATGGTATAGAGATCTATGGACATGCTTCTGAATATTTACTTGAGACTTCAAAAAATTCAAAACAAACTGATTAAACTCTTATTTGGAGAGAAAAATAAAATAAAAACAAAACAAATCTTCAAACAAAATAAAATTATGAATATAAAGCAAATAAAAAATTAGTTATACTAACAAAGTATTACTTTGATAATAAATTTAAGTCCAGAACATGCAAATTGGGTGAAATAAGAACTGTAAAAAATATTTATAAACTGCCAACTTGGAAAAATAACTACGGGAAGAGAAGTCGACAATATTTTATACCGAATATTTTTAATGAAATTCCAAAAGAGCTACTAAATTGTTCAAGTAAAGAGCAGTTCAAGAAAAGTATAAAAGACGTCTTCTTCCTTGATGATAAATTATAAACAAACAATGAACATAATATTACTTGAAATATCAAAAATAAGTGCATAAGTGTTATTCATAATGTATAAGTGTATTATGTTGCAACCGACTCATGTGGGGTGTATGTTTGGCTGTGTAATTTAAAATTGTTTTCTAGATTATTGTTTTTTAAAACTCGCAAAAACTGTAGCAATGCAGTTTCGAGGGTTACGATTGTAATTATTTTGAAATAAATTATTATTATTATTATTATTATTATTATTATTATTTGATGGAAAAACTTTATAAAATTGTCCTAAGATGATAAATACTTAAAATCATAATTAGCTATATAAATAATAGAAAATGTAGCGTAAAAATTCATAACACATGTAGTGAATAGTTAGATGTAGAATATGGGTGCCACAGGGCTCAATCTTAGGACCACTGCTGTTCATTCTTTACCTAAATAATTTAGACGAAATAATCTGAAACACATACCTAACATTATATGCTGATGACATCTTTATGCTATCTATAAACACAAATGAAACGGATATGATAAAAAACCTACAAAAGGACTTCCATAGAATTAAACAATACTTCGTTGAAAATGAACTGTGTATAAGCAAAGATAAAACTTATTTACAAATTTCAACTTCCCATATGAAAGTTAACATCAACAATAATATTAAGCTGCATGAAAATAATTAAAACAATTTTGAGAACTGCTATTGGCCATTCCTAAATAATGTAACCAAAACTAGATACCTAGGAATTGAAATTGATAAAAATTGGAAATTCTATGATCATATCGAAAAACTAATTAGGAAAATACGACAAAATATTCCAATGTTGTACAAAGTAAAACACTTAAACCAAAAAACTGAACAAACCTTCTATGACACATGGATTATGTCACAAGTAAGGTATGTTAGTATGTTAGGTAGGTTAGTCAAATCGATTAATTTTAAGACTGCAGAAAGTATTGAATAAAGCTGCTAAAGTGCTGTTCAGAAACTAAGATGGGAAGAAAACTAAAGATATCGTAAAAGAAAACAGTGTATTATACCTCAAGCAGATTTTTGAACATGGCATAATAACCCCAAACTATTTTGAAAATGAATTTAAAACACCAATAGAAAGGAACATCCGAAGAAATAAGAATTGGTTAAGGTACTTTTATGGTCTAACTCATATGGTAAAAGAAATCTTAACTACTTAATACCGACCATTTTTATTAAAATTCCCCTTTGCCATAGGAATTACATGATGAAAAGAGAAATTTAAAAAATGGCTGATATCAGAAAAATAGGAATCAAAAAATTTTTCACAAAGATGAAACAAGGTGGAATAGGATATTTTAACATTACCAGCGTAAATAACTTGTGTACAGGAAGCAACCACAACTTGTAATCGTTAACAAAATTGTGGATCATTTTACTTTTATTTTACCAGTGTAAATAATTTGTATGTAGTTTTAATAGGTAGAGTTTTTATCAACTTTAGCAAACAAATTATATTAAAAAAAGTGTTTGTTGCTATGCAACCGGCAAATTTGCATCCTACACATACAAACTCCTTGAGTTTCATGAGGTAAGTTTAATAAATTATTATTATATAAAATAAAGCAAATTTTTTATCATAAAAAATCATACAGGAAATAAACCAAATAAACTGGGAAATGCTAAATCATAAATATGAAGAGGAAATCTATAAAGAAATCATTGACAGAATTAATAAAATATATGAAAAAAATAAACAAAGTAAATATAAGCTATAACTTACAAACTAAATGAAAGAAAAGAATGGATAACAGAAGACCTGCTGCAAAAAAAAAACAGAATAAAAATAGATTAAAACTAATTTAAAAAAATTAATAATAAAAAAGAAGTAAATAATGAACTACTTGAAAAGTATAAAAGGGAAAAAATGAATGTAAGTAAATTGATAAAGGAATGTAAAAATAAGTACTACATGAATAAATTAAATAATCTTAATATGAAGAAGACAGTATGGGGTATAATAAATGAAATAATAGGTGAGAAAAAAAAGAATATTGATGAAGAAATAAAAAGAATATTTAAAAATAAAAAAAACATAGGCACAAAAATGAATTTAATGAAAACTTTAAAACCAAGTTAATATCTGAGAAAGAAAGAAGTGAGATAAAATAATGAGTATAAAAAAGGAGCCTTTTCAATGAAATTAAAACAGAAATGTAAGCAAAAAAACGTTAATGTAAAAACAATGGTAATTGAGGAAGCTAACAGTGTAGAAATATTAATTATAATAACGAAATTGAATAATACAAAC
The DNA here is from genome assembly GCA_023313725.1 of Lithobius niger. Taxonomy (NCBI): domain Eukaryota; kingdom Metazoa; phylum Arthropoda; class Chilopoda; order Lithobiomorpha; family Lithobiidae; genus Lithobius; species Lithobius niger. The sequence continues at coordinate 37,814 of JAHWFP010009504.1, forward strand.
GCAGTAGGAATTAACAAAATACGAACTAGTCATATTAAAAACACTAAAGAAAATACATCTAGAGCAATTTGTAAATTAATAAATGCTTTTATAGATAAAGAAATTTGGCCCGAAAAATTAAAAATACAGATAATCAGACCTATTTACAAAAAAAGGCAATAAACAAGATTTAAATAATTATACACCAATCTCATTACTGTCCGTTATTAATAAAATTTTGGAGATTTTTTTTGCAAAGAGAATATGCAAGTTTTTTTAAATATATAAAGTACTAAATGAAGTTCAATTTGGACATACAAAAAATAAAAACATAACAGATCTTTTGATTGAAGTAAATGGATTAATAACAACGGCATTTGACACATTCGATCAAAAAATACTTTAAAAAATGTAAAAACTTGAGACTCGCAGGAAAAATCTATAATATAATAAAATGGTATCTATCAAACTGAAAATCTATTGTACAAGTCGAGGAAAAAAACAGTATTACATGTAACATAAAATATGAATTACCACGAGAGTCTGTATTGGGATCTTTACTGTATCTGATATATACCAATGATATAGACGAGAAAAAAGAAAAAACTAATATATATTTATTTGCAGACCATAAAATTTCTATTTTTATACATGGTAATTATGACAGAATGATGTACAACCTGCAGAATGACTTAAATATGCTAAATGATTTCTTTGTGGAAAATGTATTGTTCATCAGCAAAGAAAAAATAATACAAATGGACATTACAGTGCCTAAAATGAAACCAAAGAAAATTTGGATTAAAAAACATTATGGGGATTGCAAAAACTTAATTAATAAGGAGGGTTGTAATGAAGAATGTGTAAAACTCGGGAAAAAACATTCAACTAAATATCTAGGAATTGAAACTTGGAACATTGGAACTTTAAACAGCACATTGTTGCGCTAACTAAAAAAAAACTAAGACAATAATACAAAAAGTATATCAAATTAGAAATATATTGGGTGACAAGCAAAGAAAAACTACATATGAAGCAAGTATAAGATATGGACTAGAAATATTTGGACATGCACCAGAATATTAAATAAATAAATTGCAAAAAAATACAAAATAAACTAGTAAAAGTGATGTTTGCAGACAAATCAAATAAATAAAAATAAAAAAAAAACATTGACATTCTTTAAAGAAAACAAAATAATGAAAATAAAGGAGTTAAAAAAAACTTTATTATCTTAACAAAAAATTATTTTAGTAATAAATACAGGAAACCCACTAATACATTAAAAAGAACAAGAGAAATAAATGAGACATTCAGGATTCCAACATAGCCTATATGTATTCCACAACTATATAATGAACTACCAGAGAATATGCTGCATTATTTAACACTAAAAGAGGATCTACTAGCGAAAATATTATCAAATGAATTCATTGTAACATAAAAATGTACTAAATATATAGATTATAAGCTTTTGTCCCTGATTGCGACCACAATGGTCGAGCTTCCTGTATAAATAATAAAAATAATACGTTAATGAGTGAAAATGTTTTTAGGTGTCATACTCTCACAAGTTGGATATTTGTAACTACGAGACTTACATTGTAATAGTAATTTGAAATAATGGTATTATTATTATTATTTTATTTTGTCTATCTGTTGTAGACAAAATAATAGGAAAGTTTTTTGTAAATAATAAAACGAAATTTCTAGAAAAAAAATAGAACACTTTGCCGGCCCCCAGCCAGGCCAGCTAAAAATGTTTTTTTTTGCCTAAAACATACTTAACCTGATAATTTTAGCATTACATTTCCCAAATGTGATGTTCCCCTGAAGGTTTCTTCTGCTGTGCAGCCGCCTGCTTGCATGCCCCACTGCGCCTGCGCGGCGCAGTCCTTCCTTATAAAAGCGAGAGCGTGGACGCTCTCAATGTGTCAGGCTGTGACTCGAGAGGGGAGGTAGGGCGCTGTTAGGTTAAGTATGTTTTAGGCAAAAAGAAACCATTTTTAGCCGGCCTGGCTGGGGGCCGGCAAAATGTTCTTTCTTTATTGCCAAAACATATTAACCTGATAATTTTAGCACTATCAATTGACCTCGTCAAAATTGCTGGCTGGCACCGCCTTGACGGGCGCCCGGGGATGCAAGCAGGCTGTCCCCCAAAAAGTTGTTGAACACTTCGCAATTTGTTCATAACAGGTGATGAACCTCGAAGTTTGGTCTCTTGTCCTCTTCTCCGGTTGGCTTGCTTCTATCATGAATGGCTAGCTTCCATCGTGGTTGGCTTGCTTCTGCTTCGTTCTGAGTGCTTAAGGGGGATTCACTACTGTACAGGCTGCAACGATGGGTCCCAGCCGGTGTAGTCTGGTTTTTTTTTCTCAACATTTCCCTCGGGTTGTGTGAGGTGAAGGTCGATGGGTTCCCTCAAGATGCTGGTGTGAGGATCACTTCGGTCTGAAGGCTTTGTCATGGGTTAACGATGTGGAGATTGCCTTGACTGTTTTAAGTTACTATGTTGGTCATTCAATTTCTGTGTGGTCCTATTGCTGCGGAGATTTCGTCAGTTTGCGAGTCAGTGAGGAGAAGAAATTGGTTCCTTTCTTCTTGTCAGTGTTTTTTTTTTAAACCGAGTGTTTGTTTGTCAATCTGGTTCATCTGTGAGAATATTTGATGAAGACGTTTTAGGGTTTTGGGTGGGAAGAGCTGTCTTGCGAAAGCTTGTGTGGTATTTCCATCAGGAAAAAGTTGGACAATGGAAGGACGAGCGGAGTTAGCAGAGTTGCGGTTGGCTTTGAGAAGTTCGAAGAAAACTTGTGTTGGTTTTAAGTCGAGGTGTTGGGTTTTCCTCGGAGCCAAATGGCCGAAGTAGTTGGATGAGTGAAGGGCCCCATTGGCCGAAGGGCTGGTCGCCGAAGGAGGCTGAATTCGTGGGGCGAAAGGGAGCCATGGTGTGTTAGCTGCGAAGAGAAGGCATGAACAGATGAGCTTGGCCGGGAACTTCCTGTGGGCTGACGGGCCTGTATAACAGGAGTTCCGGTGATGACGGAGTTGACGGGTGGATCAGCGAAGGAGGCTAGTTTTGTGAAGCGATCCCGGGAGGCATCTGGGATGGAGCCATGGTGTTGGCTGCGAAGGAGTTCCGAGGTTTCGAATGAAGGGATTCTGTGATTGGTGGAGAGAACTTCCATGGAGGGGACGGCTAGGAGTGTCGGCCGAAAGCCATGATCGAAAGGACGTCCGTGTTGTGGGTCAGTTCTTGCCAGGCCGGAAAGAAGTGGCGGAGTTTTGGGCCGACCGGAAGGCAAGAAAGGCGAGAGGCATCATTGCGAAAGGAGCTCCTGCCCCCTGGCGAGGAGTGAGTGCTTCGGCAGTCGGGAGTTACGGCTCGCTTCTGCTGGTTCCTTTGGCCGGAGCGGGAGCGAGAGGGGTTGAACCGAAAGGGCTGTTGGTTTCTTGGCTGAAAGGACGCGTTCTCATTCGTGCGGACAGAGGGCGGTGTAGATTCGGCCCTGTCGCAGTCGTCCGGCGAGGGCGAGAATTGGATTGGTTGTTCTTCTGAAAGGGGCGGTTGGACGAAGGGTTTGTTTTTGCGATTTTGGTTTCCTTGAGATGTCCAAGTGTGGGGCAAGAGTCGGGATGAGACCACGGAAAAGGGTGTCAGACTCATGAATTGGTTGGTTGCGGAGACGGTGCCTAGTGGAGACGTTTCGGTTGTTGGCAGATGAAGGGCTATCTCCCGAAGGAGGAGGGTGTTGTTAAAAAGGGCTCTGGTTGCCCAGTTTAAGGAGTGGTAGGTTGTGAAGCTTGCTTTCTGGAAGAGCCGTGAGATAAGGGACGAAAGGTTGAGTATCTCTTCTGGGCTTGCATCCGTGGAGATAGACCCCTCAACCGTTCAATTTTACATTATTCGGCTGGCTAATGAAAAAATTCGGCCGATTTTCGACTAGCTAATCTTAGCTGACAATTTTTTCAGCCGCTGACGGCTTAAGTCAATTTTGGTGGCTATCGGCTTAGCCTACACTAATTTTAGCAATTCCTACATTAAAATCGGAGCAATATAAAAAAAATGTTAGAAGCTAAAACATTATTATGTACCCTATGCAGGTTTCAGTTTTACGCCACATCAAATTTTAAGTAGGCTATGTCAACACAATTTTAACACATGAAATATACTGCAAATCATAGCCTATAGAGCAGTGACATGACGTAGTATTTTTGTATATAACTCTATGCTGGAGCCTTAATGGGTTAGCTGCAAGGGGCACTGCAGAGAAAAACAGAAGGACGTCATAATGAAGCTGATGCTGTGAAGAGTGATTTCTTAGACCTAAAACGCGCGATTTTTGTTGTTGGAGAAAACAATGTTTTTTTAAGCCTAAAAAATCTGCTCTTCTGTTTTTCCCTCCATTTTTATGTAGTGCATCTTGTAGTTGTGCCCTCCAAAACCCATACTGGTGCCAATATGGCGGCAAATGTCACTGGTCTATAGGCACCTTGATTGGCACCAGTATGTCACTGCTCTATAGGGCAGTGACATAGTATTATTGTATATAACTCTATGGTTGGAGCCAGTAACTGGGTTAGCTGCAAGGGGCACTGAAGGGCAAAAGGAAGGGCGTCTTACTGAAGACAATGCTGTAAGAGTGGATTTCTAGGCCTATATCGCGCGATTTTTGTCGATTTGTTGGCAGTTGCTGACATTTTTAAGGAAATGGAATCTTTATTTTCCAATTACAACCTAGCAGCATAAGGGATTGGAGAAAACAACATTTTTTATGACTAAGAAATCCGCTCTCAAAGCACTGCCTTGACTAGATGTGCCGCTGTTTAACCCTCCATTTTAAGCTAGTGCCCCTTGCTGCAATCTCTTTTGTAGCCAATATGACATCACATGACGCTGCTCTATACAGGGTGGTTCACAAAAAACTAACGACCCCAAATTTTCCAACTTTTCTAGTTAGCACCCCTCAAACCAGAACAGGACAGAAATAAACTCTAATGAAACGGGAAGATTTCTGTCCTCTCCTGGTTCTGAGGGGTGGTAACTATAAAAGTTGAACTTGGAAAATTTTGGGTCGTCAGTTTTTTGTGGACCACCCTGTACAGTAATTAAATCCAAACAACAAAATTATACACAATGCCATTGGTAAAATAAAACACCATTTTTAGTTTACTGCTTACTTACACCCAAATAAGATACATGTTTTTTTAAGTTAACCTGTAACAAGATTAAAGTTGTCATGTATGAATATCATTCTACTTAGTTTCTCTGGTCATAATGAGGATCAACGGCTGTTGCAAATAAGCGAGGTGATCGAAAACATGCTTTCAATAGCAACAGACCCCGACGACATTCCCATGTAAACTTTAGCTAGTTGCGATAATATTGGAAATGTTGAGGCATTGTCATTCCAGAACTGCAAAACATTATCCTGATACTTCTTGTCAAGACTTTTGATATTGCCAAATACGTTTCAATTTCGGATTCGTGCATCTGTGATGTGTTTAATGCACTTCGAGTCTGACCCAGCTTATCCTTTATCTCTCTGAGAAGTTCTCGTTGTAGACTTCGTGAGTGCTAACTTGATGCCAAACGGAAGTTTTACGTCTGATTTGCATTTCGAAGATTCAAGGTACAAATTCACACTGTTCCAAAAGTGAGACCGAATCGCAACTGATTGTGATATTTAACAAATTAAAAATTATTTTATGGCTAGCCTGTATATTTTATGGTGGCGGCTGGTTAATGGCTAACCAAACAAAAATAAGGCGAATATTCGGCTGACCTATTTCCGGCGGCGGCTTCGGCTATCGGCTGAGGAGAGGTGTGGATCGGACCAGGAAGACAATGGTAAGGGAGCCACTTTGTGTACGGTCCCGATGATGAACTTGATGGGAGGCCATGATTACAACCTAAAGGCAGGGGTGAAACACCAGCCTGGACTAACGAAAGGTGGAGCGGTCCCGGGAACGGGAAGGGGCCCACGATGTTTTTAGACGAAAGGAGAAGAACCGGCAGAGGTGAGCGGCCGCCCGGGCGACAGCTTGAGACCAAGAGATGGCAGGCTCACGTAGTCGTCATTCGTAGGGAGTACCATGCATGCGTATGCGCGGTTGGATCACTGAGGCGACCATCCAGCAGCTTCTTTGAGGCTAGAATGTTAAGTTGATCGGTGTTGGATTTTTCGTAGTAAAACATGACGGTTTTTCTTGGATGAGACGAACATCAGTGTGGACGGCCATTGTGGTCTTGATTTACACGAGGCTTGAAACCAGTCATGGTCGTTTCTGACGTGGTTCTTCACTCAAAACGTGGGGTTTAGCCATGAATGACACAAGCACCAGGGTCAGCAGCAACTGTTGTCTTGATATCCACTCGAGACTTGGGGTGGTCATGGATGAGACAAGCAGCAAGCGACGTCGATGGCTTCTGGCGTGATACTTACCTCAAAACGTGAGTTTTAATCATGAATGAGGCGGGCATCAGTATGGACAGCAACTGTAGACTTGATTTGTAGACTGGGGTCAGCCACGGTCGAACCAGCAGCAAGAGATTAAGACGTCTTCCGACCTGACTTCACTCAGAACTTGGGTTTTTTTTTGCCATGCTGAGACGAGCATCAGTTTGAACAGCAGCTGGTGACTTAATTTTCACTTGAGAGCAGCCATGGACGAGACAATTAGTAGGAAATGCAGATGGCTTCCAACTTGACTCTTCACTCAAAGCTTGGGTTCTAGCCACGAATGAGACGAGCAGCAGTGTGGGCAGTAACTGATGTCTTGATTTTCGCTCGAGACGTGGGGTCAACCGCGGTCGAGACACGCAGCTAGTGGTGTAAACGGCATCCGTCTTGGTTCTTCACTCAAACGTGGGATTTAGCCACGAGTGAGACGAGTTGCATGCAGTAGACAACAACAGTTGGCTTGATTTTCGCTCGAGACGTGGGGTCAGCCACGGTCAAAACAAGCACCAAGAGGTGTAGACGGCGTCCGTCTTGGTTCTTCACTCAAAATGTGGGTTTTAGCCACGAATGAGACAAGTAGAGGAAAGCAGGCACAGTCTTGGCTCTTTACTCGAACGAGGCCTTGAGTCTTGACCCAGTTGTTTGAAAACTTGATCGAGATGATGTAACCAAAGCTCGGTAGGAAATTCAATCCATGTTGAACCGTAAGACGGGTTGCCTGCAACACGTTACATCCAGAAACCTGGTGCAGGAAGCGGCCGAAAGGGCTAAAGCTTCGTCGAGGCGGGTTGGCGGGAAGGGCGGAGGCCGGTAGGGTGGTAGTGTTTTCCTTCGAAAGCCAAAAGCCGAAGGCATGCCATAGGTGCGGGTGCAGCCAGCCGGAACGGCGATGAGCGTCGGAGAAGATGACGTTGTCAGCTTGGGTACGGGCTTCGGCAGTTGCCGGGAGGCAAGCCGTTCGGCAACTTGAGGCAAAGGGAGACTCGAACCGGACGAAAGGCGGGGAGGCGGGGACACGAGCGACCTGGAGGCGTTTTAGAAGACACGATCACTGGAGGAAAATGAATGCCGAAGGCGTCCACGCTCTCACTTTTATAAGGGAGGACTGTGCCGCGCAGGCGCAGTGGGGCATGCAAGCAGGCGGCTGCACAGCAGAAGAAACCTCCAGGGGAACATCACATTTGGGAAATGTAATGCTAAAATTATCAGGTTAATATGTTGGCAATAAAAATATTTTAAGCAAAGCGCAGTACGGATACACAAAAACAACAGGTACAACAGACTTGCTCAAAAAATAAAGGATATTATTACAAAAGCACTCACTGAAGGAAAATATGTAGGGATAATACTAGTAGATCTTCAAAAAGTGTTTGATGCATTTGATCAAGGTATCCTATTAAGAAAATGTGAAAAATTAGGATTAAGACAGACAAATTTATAATATTATAAAGAGTTACCTAAGTAATCGAAAAGCCACTGTATAGATAAAAGATAAATATATAACCTAAACAACACAAAATTTAGAGTACCACAAGGGTCAGTATTAGGACCGCTACTCTTCTTAATATATACCAATGACATATCAGATAATTTGGAAACAACACAAACTTTCTTATTTGCTGATGATACAATGTTAATCTCAATAAATTATAAATATGAAGAAATGATGAAAAACTTACAATATGACTTTAACTTACTAAATAACCGGCGTATTGAAAATAAACTTTACATGAGTAAAGAAAAAACAGTACAAATAGACATTTCAGTACCAAAAATGAATAAGGAGAAAGGATTATGAATAATCAAACATAATGGAAATTGTAAAAAAAATAAAAAGTGGTTAATGACACCTATAAGTGTAATGCAGAATATACAAGGCTAGAAAAAAATTGATCAAAATAGTTAGGCATAAATATTGACTAGAATTGGAATTTTAAGGCACATATTTTACAAGTTATAGCGAAAATAAGACAGTAATTACCGAAAATATATCAACTGAGGAACGCTTTAGATAAAAAGAATAGAAAGATATTTTATGATGCATGGATAGGCATTATATTAAGATACGGAATAGAATTATATGGATTTTCATCAGAATATTTAATGGAAAGAAAACAAATACAAAATAAAATAGTCAAAGTGCTGTTTGAACAGAAAAAAGTATAAAAGCAACTGTAATATATAAAGAAAACAAAATTCTGAAAACCATTGAATTAAAAAATTACATAATAATCATAAAGAATTACTATTCTAATACCTACAAAAACTGTAATACAAATAATGAAGAAAGATCAAGAAAGAATAAACCAAAGTTCGTGCAATCAAGACGGAACAATGCTTATGGAAAGAAAAATCGACACTGGTATATAACGAATATTTTAAATAATTTACCGATATCCATGTTAGAATGTATAAATTTAAAGAAAATGAAAGTCAAATTAAAAGAAAAATTAATTACTTAACAAAAATAATAGGTAAACACTAAATCAAACGATAATAATATGAATCAGGTGTAATTTAATGAAAACGTATGCATGTTTGTATTATATTGTATTATGGCATTATTATTATATTATTATATTAATATATTATTATTGTATTATAAATGTATGTTAAGTTTATTACGGAGCCTAGCTAAAGTTCCTGGGGGGGGGGGGAGGGCTGACATTTATCCTAACTGGCAGTATTATCCTTCTTCTCGACGATCCTGGTCGACCTGCCACCCCTCATTCGTGAATGAGACCTAACCTTAACTCTGTTATGATTTAAAATGTGCTTATTTTATTCATGCATTAGTCAGAATAAAAGACGTAGATTTCAAACATACGCACATTTAGTTATGGCAGACATCAAAGTAAGTTACAGGTTAACTATTTAATGTTGAAGGTAAATAACTTACGGTTGGGTGCACAACTTACGGCTGGAACCAGTTAAAAATAGTTTAACTCAATTTTCAGGCATTTTGCGATGAAACAAGTTAAGTTATGAATTTGAACAAAATAAAAAAAAAATATTAATTCTTCTTCCTTTTACAATTTTGGGTCGGGAAGAAAATTAATAAATTATCAAGGTTTTTAGGAACCTGTGGACCTCACACTAGCTTGTCCTCATTCATTGCGTAGGTTAAGAAATGTTGGGCTTAAGAGCTAGGACTAATTCTTATTAATCTTCTTGTGGACTAAATCATTTTAGGATCCCTTCTCCATAAGATCTAATTAGCTAAAGTATCTTTAGACTACATCTTAGTTTAAGTACTTTACTAATCTAAAGCTTATCAAGTCATGGTACTACCGCGACTTCTTCAGCTTCAGCTTATCCGCTACTCGGCTAAGCACGTGCCTACTCTAGAAATGGCATAGCGTCCCGCCGATCTGCAGTGGTTTTGGGACCAAGATTACAAATTTCCATTTCCTGAAATACCAAAATACAGCGGCTTCACGCGGATGGACAGGAGACCTCAAGGCTTCCCATTTGTGGAAAACCTAAGTTAGATTCATAAACTACATTTTAATTCGATGATTGCCTTGAGGCATTTGCGCCTATGGCGATTATTGGCTGGCCTACACAACACAATGCTAAATTTTAAAAGATCAGCAACTTGACTTCCAGCAAAAAACGTCGTTCAAACGCCCGCGCTTTCTTCAAGACCGAAAACGACTCTCTCCGATCTGGTTCCGGTTAGCCGACCGTAGGCCACGCAATGCTAATTTCAAACTGAAATGCGCTGACATTAATTTATTTTTATTTAAAAAATAATAATGCTATGTAATATTACCAGTTAATAGTTGTAGGACTAAAGCTCGATAAATGAAAATTTCCAACTCTAAGTGAGTTGACAAGCAAATCTAGAATTCGCGATTGGCACTAGCTAACAGCTGTTACTAGCCTACGAGCGCGACGCTCTTGCCATTACGTTACGTGAACTGTGTCAAATAATGAAGCACTAAACTATAAGTTTAGCATAGAAACTAATTTATATTTTAAACTAACTAGAATTTTGTTTAATGCCCAAACTAAAAGATTTCGAGATTGGTTCGAACCGCATTTTTACTTACAGTTTTCAGGCTCCAAGCTGAAATACATTTCTATGGTCACAAACGCAATTTGTAAAAATGGCCGACACAAGGTCGATCTTCTTTTTCAAATTACAATATTCAACAGTATTTACATTTTTCTCGAGTGGAAGGTTATATGTCAACAACATAGGTTACATATTTTTATCCAAACGGATCCGACATTTACCTTAATAAACACTAAGTAAATTCGAAGGGATTACAGAAAATCACGTCTCACGGCTTGTAAAAGCCGGATGCAACTTTTACGAAAAAAAGGATCGCATAACTTTTCTTGCCATGCATTTTAACAAGTGGGATCCAAGTTAAATTAGGAAGATCGTAGTTCCTGGAGAAATAGTAGTTAAACAGAAAAACATTTAAAAACAGGCTAATCTGTTACAGAACAGTAACGAACCTGAATTTAGGAAATAACAAAAGCCTTCCCACACCATAGGGGGGGGGGGGGGCTTTGCTGGAATGATAAATTACATCTTCCTTACAAAATATTATACTAACGCCAGTGTTATCACTGTTATTCCCATGTGAATCTATTATTTATTTATTGTAAGACAAACAAAAAACACAGCTCGACGCGAAATGTTGAATAATGAATAATTTAATGAATAAGATATAGTAAACTCACACAAGTTGTTTTATACAACTTCGACGATTTCACTGTAATCGGAAATAAAGTATTATTATTAATATTATTATTTCCATTTCATTGTAACATAAAAATGTACAAAATATATAGATTATAAGCTTTTGTCCTTGAATGCGACCACTATGGTCAAGCTTCCTGTACAAATAATAAGAATAATACGATAATGAGTGAAAATGATGAGGTGTCATTCTCACACAAGTTGTATTTTTTCTTTGTAACTTCGAGGATTACATTGTAATTAATAGTAATTTGAAGTGAAGGTATTGTTATTATTATTAATTTAATTTGTTACGATGGTGTACCACAAGGATCAGTTTTAGGACCGATTCTGTTTTTATTACACATTAATGACATAGATTATTCAATAGAACAGACCAATATACAAATTTTTCCTGATATTTTTTTTGCTATGCATTCACGTAAACTATGAATTAATGATGGAAAGGCTTTAAATGCAATTTGACCATATAGCTAATTGGTGTAAGTTAAATGATGTATTTATTAGTGAAGAAAAAATTGTTTTTGTGAATATTAGAACTCCTCACATGGTGAAAAACCAGGACAAATACATACTTTTTAATACTGTAACTGAGCGTCATGTTATAAAATAGGTGAAAGAAACAAAATATCTTGGCGTAAACCATTGATTCAATCTGGAAATACAAGCAGCATATTAACTTACGGAAAATTAGGAGCGTTATACCAAAAGTATATTGTTTAAAAAATATACTTAACTTAAAAAACATGAAAATAATATATTATGCATGGATTGAATCTCACCTCAGATAAGGCATCGAAAATTATGGTTTTGCTGTACAATATCAAATAAAAAGAATGCAAGAGATACAAAATAAAATAGTTAAAATTTTATTTAAAACCGATGAAAACATTAGGACTCAAGATTTGTATAAAAAGGATGGTATATTAAACGTGATTAAGCTTAGAAATTATGTAGTTCTTAAAAATTATTTTCCTATATTTAATTCTTTGGACAGAAAAGTATTACAGAATCGAAAAAACACTCTTTAGTTAAGTTACCAATGATAAGAAATGATTATGGAAGAAGAAATAGTGATTACTATACACCTGAGATTTTTAATCAATTACCAACACCACTTTTTTTTGTAGACAGGTATAACCTATGAAAACTTGGTTATTACAATAGTCACCTGGATTTAAAAAACACAATAGTAGGCTAAATGGCCGGTGGTTTGTTAATAATGTGTAATGATATATCCTGATTGTCATGTTATTGTTTAAAAATATTTAAAATTGTGTATTTGCAATTTGCACTGATTTGCTTTTGCCCAAGTGAAGGCTTTGTTTTTCACTGTTAACATTCTGTTAACATTTTTTATTCATTTATTATTATTTTTTTCTGTATTTGACTTTTTGTTTAAATTATGACCAACAAATTAATTTTGTTACACAATTTGTTAATTGCTATGTAATTATAAATAATTGTAACCAGTGCCACATACACAAGTACGAGTTAGTACTCCATGTGTTACTTTTCCTTGCACCATAATAAACTAAATAAAAAATATAAAAAATTTTATTATTATTATTATTATTAAGATATTTCTATTATTATAAAGATATTTCTATTATTATTATTATTTCAATCAGATACCCAACAGAAACAAAGAAAAATAAGTGCGATAATCATACAATTTAAAGTAGGGAATTTAGAGATGCGTGGTTGGATAAAAAAAAAAGTTGAACTCATGATGGTATTTGTAGGAATTGATATCATAGCCGTGTTTATTTAAATTAGAACATCACTCCGTATTTTAAGAACCTTTTTTTGGAAAAGTAAAGAATATGCCATGTCGAATGATTATAAATATGTTTGATTTAAGAAATGAAAAATAATGATGAGACGAAACGAAAATGAATGTGAAGCTAAATCAAAAGAGGATTTACTACAAAACAATAACAATGTATAGAAAAAAATATTGAAAAAAATAACGAAGTTAAAACAGAAGTGGAAACGGATATTGGTTACAATTGTAGCTTATAACCTTTTCATGTGAACATGCGAAGCTTACAAAAAAATTTTGGATTTATTTTTAGATGAAATGTTAGAAACTACAGTGATACCGGACGTATTAATTTTAACTGAAGTTAATATGAAACGGGAGGAAACAAATAACTATCAATGAAATGGCTATGTGAACTATAACAAACCCGGGGAAAAATAAGAGGAGGAGGAATTATAATATGTAAAAGATAATATCAGTATAATAGAAGCTAAAAAAAAAAAAGAAAGAGTGGAGGAGGATTATATTGAAATTACACTAGAGAAAGGACTGCAAAGATGTAAAATACTAGCTATTCACAGAAGCCCTGCATCGAATAAAAAAAATTCATTCAAGAATTTAAAAAAATTATAAACCAAAAAAAATAAAAAATAAAATAATGAAAATACAATAATTACAGGAGACATAAATATTGACACTCTTAAGAGAGAAAATGGAAACGAATATAAACAAGATCAACTTAACATTGATAAATAAGAAAATGTAACGGCGAGGGCAGGCTTTGAAAATCTGATTGAATCTGTAACAAGGGAAGAAGTTAAAGTTGTCAACAATTTAGTGAAACTGCAAGAGTCCTGTATCGAACATATTTCTAACGAAAGTGAATGAGAATAGCAATAGGGGAGTAATAAAAAAGAAAATAGCAGACCATTACATCACTGTATGCTGACTTTGGAGTGATAACAAGGAGGAATATCATAATAAGGAAGAACCTGAAGAAGAAATGACGGTAGAATATATATATATATATTTCGCTTAGGAGCAGACTTAGCTCAGGAGCAGACTTAATGATATGAGCAGACTTGATGTGGCTTTATTAGGGAGGATTACACAAACGAAGCTTCAGCAAGAGGGCAAGCGGGCTCATTCTTGTCATGGTAGCAAAGAAAAAGGGTGAGCGGCCGACAATGGGAACGGATATGCGCTCTAACAATGAAAAACAAACACTATTACTTCAATAATGCTGACTATTACAGCCGAGTTGAATCGGCAGGAATCAGCTAGACCAGCGTATGGTATGCCGGGGAACAACTAGTAATAAAAAAATAATAACTGAATTGCAACAAAAAATTGGTGTATTCTGGATAAAATGGAATGCCCAAATGAAATGTGTGCTGAGATTATACTTTCAATAAGAGAAATTTACGAAAAAAATCAATAACAAATAGGCTACAGAAAAAAAATTAATGAAGGCCAGATAAAAAAAAAAGAAAAGAATGGATGAAATTGTTCAGATGATAAATTAAAAAATAAATAATGGACAAAAATCAAAAAATAAAATAAAAATATAAAGCTATTGCTAGAATACACAGCTTGAAAAATGAAAGTATGAAAAAAATTGACAAATGCAAACAAGAGTATTATACAGGTAAAATAGACGAAACCAATAATGGTAAAACATATGGAATATCATTGATAAAATAAAAGGGAAACAAGAGAAAAAACAAAGTATTGATCAGATAGTGTTGAGAGTTTTTAAGGAAACAAATATACAACTTACAAATTACCAAAGCAAATACCAAAGATAAGGGGAAAATGTGAACAAAAAAATAAAGAACTATAAAGAGGGGGTAGTATCATCATAAAACAAAACTAGTAAAGATTTAAAAAAAAAATTGTAAATGCAAATAAAAAACTTTTTGTACAAAATCCAACAATATTATAAATTAGAAATATATTAAAACAACTTAAAAATGCTAGGGCAACAGGCATGGGTGGTTTTAATACAGAAAATTTTGAGAAATCGGAAGAAAATACAGCAATTTTTATTTGTAAGCTGATAAATAGGATGATTGAAAAAGAAATGAGGCCAGATCAATTAAAATTCCAAGTGCTGAGACCATTTTTTTAAAAAGGTGAAGCAACTAACTTTAATAATTATAGACTAATCTCTTTATAATCTATTATTGATAAAATAATTGAATGAGTCTTTAAGAAAAACTGAATACATTGAAAAGTTTAAATTATTAAACAACGTACAATTTGGATACACTAAAAAATAAAAGTACATCTGATTTATTAATAGAATTAAATGAAACAGTAACAAAGGCACTAGATGAAAAAAAAGGTTCTGTCGTAATTGACTTGTAAAAAGCTTTTCATTCTTTTGATCCAACAATATTGTAGAAGAAATGTGAAAACATTGGTCTGCTTGGAAAAATACACAATTTAATAAAAAGCTATCTAACAAATAGGAAACCAACAGTTAAAATAAAGGAAAATTACAGCAATTATACAAATATTACATATGGAGTACTGCAAAGATCGGTCTTGAACTACTACTTTTCTTAATATATGTAAATGACATTGATAAATTTATTTAAAAATATAAAATTGTATGTTTGCAGATGATGCAATCTTAATTTCAATAAATAAAAATTATATTGACATGACCAGTAACTTACAAAAGGACTTTGATATGATTGATGGATGGTTAATGGCAAACGAACTATATATTAGTGAAAAAAAAAACATCATACCTTGAAATAACAGTATCAAAAATAAAGGAAAAATAAACAAAAAGAAAAAATAATAATACATTCTGAGCAGTGTAAAAAAATTAAGTCCGGAATAAATGTAAATAATAATAATGAAATTTGCAAAGAAATTGAAAATAAAATTACAACAAAATACTTAGGATTAGAAATTGACTTGCATTGAAACTGTAAACAGCAGATTTTAAGAATAATAGCAAAACTTAGACAAATCATACCAAAGTTATATAATCTTAAATGTATTTTATCTAATAAAAATATTGTATATGAAGCATGGATAAGTAGTATTTTATGCTAGAATTGAAATTTCGCTACAAATTAAAACAAGAAAATGTTACCTTTCATGTTGCGTTTTACGGTTTCGACAAAACCAACGGGTAAACTCCTCTTCAAAAATCTTGAGGGGTTGTATAAATTTTATTGCATGTTTTATTGTCCAATACTCCTAACTAAATTAGGTGTGGTGTCATGGCCAGCTAACTATAAATTTTATTTTACAATTATCAGTTAAACATTTTCCTAATTCCGAATTCTCAGAAGGTTATAAAAAAAGAATTTTAAACCTTTGATTAATTTATTTAATAAATTGTAAGAAACATGGTCACATCACTTTCTAGGTCTTAATAAAAATCCAATTTAGTTAGTTTCCCATCTCAATGGAGTACTCGCATTCTCGTTGATCTGTCTCTTTGCCTCATCTAATCGTTTATGTAACTGTGGGTGCTACGACGGGGAGGTGCTTGTAACGCACACCGACATCTGGTGTACTTTTTTTGCAGATTTCAAATTACTTTCGAAGTGGCAGGTTTAACATTTGTGTTACAAACGTAGATTTTTCTACTAGCCCGGTCAAATTATACCAAATTTAGGTCAAATCGTGGAATAATTCATAATAAGCTAATTTCGGGCACAGATTTTCGTAATGGTCTTACGTTCAACATACTAAAAGTCCTCAGCTGTCCGTGCGCCATGTTTCCAAGATGCCGGCATTAGCTCAACACAGAAACACAGACAGTTGAGGACTTGTAGTATGTTGAACTTGATGTCACTGCGAACATCTGTGCCAAAAATCAGCTTGTTATGAATTATTCCTAGCATTTGATCTAATTTGACTCGGCTATGTGGCCTGGAGAGAGAATAGAGTCTTAAGCCTGAGCATGACTGAATGTTTAAGGAAAATAATCTGGTACTAATCGCTGCCACCAGGTGGATTTTAAGTTAATAGCGATCCTGGTTTAAAAAGCAGTTAATTTCCTGACTAAAATCTAGATAGTATACAAAGACTAACTGGCATTTCACTCTTGGTTTAATGAACAGTGAGTATAAAACAATTACATTGGTTTTACTTTCAATAAATACAGATGCAGACCTATTTACATTGCCCTTTGGACTTACATGTCAGACTGCATGAGTGGGGAGTCGAACCCACGACCTTTGAAACCAAAGGCCGAAATCCTACCGCTGAGCCATACTGACACGGCCAAAAAGAAACGTCTATAGGTAGCATTTAATGATTCCCCAGTCAGGCAGTCTGACATACAAGTCCAAAAAGCAACGTAAATAGGTTTGCATCTGTATTTATTTAACTTTTGTTGAGCCTTTGGCTTTCTGTCTTTAACTTTCAAGTTACAACAAGGCTTTAAATAAAAGCAAGTGATTTACATTAAATTAATTGACTACAAAACTGTATCTGGACTTACAATTTTGACAGGAATCAAAGTTTGTCGTTCTAATCTAAGAACGCTACGCAGATCCTGCAGATTTCAAGTAATCTTTCAAATTACAAACCATGTGTTATTAGGGTTCTACTGCTGAAGGACTAGCTACTTCATTAATAACCGTCTAATTCAGTGACTCTTAATTTAAACTAAGTTTGTTAGAATAAAGAAAAAAAAGCTAGTTTTTAGAAGAGGAACCAAGGTTTACGGGTAGCACAACGTGAAGGCTTACATCCCCATACAACATGATAACACCACAAGTCAAGTTTAAGATAGAAAACAAAAAAATTAGAATATGGTCCTAAAAATTCATTTTGTTTAAAAAAAACTTAATACACAACGCCACAACAATGAACAGCAACAAACTTGTCCACTTAAATGTTCGGTAGATTAAGGACGGCGTCCACCTTCTTCATAAGTTTCAGTACCAAACGGTACGTCCATTACATAGCGTCGTTTCCTCTTCAATTTGCCGCATCAGCATCAGCTTCACTGATCTTTACGGCGCGTTCAAACTGTGATCTCCATTGCCATCCAAGTTTCTTTGCTAGGTTAGGTCTAACCAGCCGATCGACGTTGGGTATGCTGGAGACGCGACGTTCATGAGGGAGATTCCTTGCTCACGCCGTAAAGATCAGTGGTGCCGATGCTGATGCAGCAAATTAAAAAGCAGACGACGCTATGTAACGGACGTATCGTTTGGTACTGAAACTTCTGAAGAAGGTGGACGTCGTCCTTAATTCACCGAAAATTTAAGTGGACAAGTTTGTTGTTGTTCATTGTTGTGGCGTTGTGTATTAAGTTTTTTTAAACAATGTCGTTAACATACCACAGTAAATCCGCGCACCGATTGTCGGTTTTCTCTGTAAAAAGATTCCTTTTTCCAAATTAAAATAGTTAAGTCTATAACTACTACCTTATGCCTGGCTTGGTAACAGTTGAGGAGACATCACAATACCCTGACCGGTGTAGAGACTTGTGGCTTATTGTCAGTGAGCAGTGCTATCAATTGAGTTTGTTATATACCAGCAGGTTGGCTCCAACTCTTCCCAGCGGACGCCTGTGAGCAAGGAAATACTGTATTCTGATAGGCTTAGAGCCGTTCGACATGTAAGAGCAGTTTGAAAGAGAAAAGGCGTGCAAAAGAAGGTGCATTGCAAGTTGCTTGTGATCAATACGTGAAAAGCCTTGTTTAAATTAAACTGATGGTGGTTATTATTGACTGTTATATACAATTGTAACTTTTAATAGTAGACTATAATTGTAGTAAAGCCATGGCATCTGTGGAAAATTACTCAGGATTTTTTTGATTTGTAAATTCAAAAAGAAAATAGCGGTATTTTTACCGGTAAATAAAAATGTGGGCAAAAGGTAGAGTTCGTGTGAAAAAGTTAAATGCTTACCGTATGTGCGTAAAGTAATAGTTTAAATATTCCAACTGAATGCTACAACACATTTATATTATATAAGCTATTTGGTGAAGCAGATTATCATTTTTGGTCGAAGTTACAATAATCAAACCAAAGTAAACATCATTTGAATGCAACTACGAATTCAAGAATCATAACGAAGATTCAGAAGAAAATGTTTAAAATATGTATGTGGGAAAAGGCCTGGGCATTAGCAGCACCTTTCCTTATAAAACACAACTAAGCTAGGCCGCTTTATGCATCACATAAAACGAGTAAATATAAATTTTGCAAGTGAAATGGGCAACCGGCAGTTACGTGATTTTTGCGTAACACATTATTGATTGTAGAAAATCATTGGGATGGAATTTTAAAGTTCTGTTTGCGCAGAATGGAAGATAAAAAAGGTGTTCGCTAGTTTGCTGAAAGTGGCAGTCGATTTGGTCCATTTGCAGCGGAGATACATTGAAAAGAGTGTCCAGTTTTAATAAAAATAGGCCTATGTCAGCCGCTGCAAGTTTCGTTGGTGAAAGAAACATCAAAACACCAATTGTGTGGATGTTTGGAGGCTGTGTCTCCTTTCTAATCAGGTATGAAGCTAGGGCTTCTTTACATTTGGCACCTCGAGTGGCAGCACAACTTGGAATGGGACAGAGCTCTTAAATCCGCATCTTCTCTTGATCATGAAGGCAGACTCTCTATCTCCAAAACGCTCCACTCTCAGTTCCCGATCATGGGCGAAAATCCCCTGACGTCATTACCCCCGTTACCAAACGTAATTGGTTAATTAATCCGATGCTCCCCTCATGTGACCCTTGTCTCATTTTATCTAGTTTAAAATTAACTTTAATCACTGTAAATTCTTAAAATACTAAAAAAAGGAAATTATTAGAATCGATTTAAAACAAGCAAAAGCCAAAAATGAACAACGTAATACGGGAGCTTTTCACACTTTATTGCACTTAGTAATGGATAAGCGCACCACAAAACTTGTAAAAACATGTATTAAGCTAAATTAAGCGTTTTTACATCACCGCCTTGGTTCGGAAAAAAAATTGCCCGCAATAGTTCCTTTAAACGAACAAAGAAAACAACTTTTCCAATATTTGAACCCGGCCTTCGAAACATCAAAGTTGGAATACTTACAATTAAGAGTACACTTAACCTGGAAATAAACATGCAGAATGGACTTTCATATACAATTTAAGAAATTATAATTGCCATCCAATTCAGAAAATAGCGGGATTTCTGCGATATCCCTTTTAAACAAACATCAATGTCTACATTGTTGCAGCAAAACTGTATTCGTGCCACGCCATTCATCAATTATTTTAGCTTTCTCATTAATATGCCATTCATCAATTATTTTAGCTTTCTCATTAATTTGCCATTCATCAATTACTTTAGCTTTCTCATTAATATGCCATGTAACGGCGTATGCTACGACTGGTGGTGCTTGTAGGTATACACCAACATCTGGTTTGCAGTTGTGGAGGTTTAAGTTTCTTTATGTTGCGATGTTAGACTTTTTAAACTAACATAGCTCGATCTACAGGCCCGATGGGGAAATAGTGTCTTTAGCCTAGGCTAGCATGAATTTAAAGTAGAATAAATCGTGGGTTGCTCCCACTAAGGTGGGGCTTAAGTTACTAGCAAATAATTATTTTCCTAACATTTAAACTCTAGCTAATAATCAGTCTCGTAGACAAAGTCAGAATAAACAACTCTTAGTTTAATATGATACGTTAGAACAGTTACATCGTTTTCAAATAGTAGTTTAAAATAAAAGCAAGTTTTTACATTAAATTCGGTTTGCAGCAAAACTATTATTGGAACTGCACTTTGGAGTTTACAATAAAATAATTTCCATTACAAATGAGTTATGTTCTAAATAAAAGAACGCTGTGTTTACTATCGGTAAATGCAGTCAGTACTGAACTGGACTATGCAGTACAAGTAATCAAAATTTCCCTTTCTAAACTTTAGGTAATACTAGGGTTCCACCATAGAACGACGAGCATCAGTAACAACTGCGCTTAAGTCTCAGAGAATCAGATTTAAATTAACATTGCAGTTCAATTAAAAAAAAAGCCTGTTTTTAGGAATGTTGTCGTGAGGCAGCGCTCCCTCTGGTGTCGCCCTCCTCACTGGGACCGATGTCCCTAAGCAACGAGTGTCCTTCTGTGTTCTGGGCAGGAGAAGGCAGGCGCGCAGCACCGACAATCTCCCGTCCGCCACTCAATGATTTGTAAAGTCATTGCAACCAGACCAAAATAAACCATGTTGTTCCAGAAAAGATGCTTCGACGTGAGTTAATCCGTGGCCAGAATCCTCAGTCGGAGGGAGAAACCTGACAAATGGAGCAGTTTTAAGGATCCTTGACTATGGATTTCAGTAAGGTCAGCTCTGTATATACAGACAATTGCAATTAATAGGAAGATACAGATTTGAAAGCCATTTGTTTTGCTTTGGGAAAGTCACTGTCAGGGTTTTGAGATGATGGATAATAAAAATAAAATCTTCGGTATTTTACCAGAAAAATGCACGGGACTAAAGGTAAGAGTTATTTAATTAAAAGCTTAAATAGATTAAGTGCAAAAATACTGCATACGATAAAATAAGTTTTGAATTAACCAGCTAAATACTAGAACGCATTTTAAATTAAGTTTAGCTATCATTTGAAGCAGGTAGTTCTTTTTGGTTGAAGTTACAATACGACAAATACTCAATAACATCAGTGCTAATGCAAATCGTGATCGTTAATTTTGACTTCAAAAGGTCAGATTATAAGTTTCAATTAATAGATAAAAACATGTATGTGAAAGGGGCTGGGCATTTGACAACATCCCTTTTCTACAACAACACTAAGCTATGTGGATTTTATGCCCAAAAATTAGATTTTATACATTTATACAAGTGAAAACGACAGGTTTTTATGTTCATCTTCGTTAACGGAGGCATTTCCGGTTGAAACGGTTTGTGGTATAACATTTTGTTTGAAGCTAATTTTTGAGTTCTGTGTGCAGAGAAATAAAGTTCTGGGTAATTGCTAAAATATAGCCTAAACGGATTTTGAATCAGATGCATATTAACGAAGTTATGAACGAAATATTGTTCGGGTTTGAATGTTAGGTCTATGCGGCACTAAGAAAAAAAGGTTCAATGCTGTGATTTAGCTTCTTCGTTGCGTGGCTCCTAGGTTTTTTATTTTTGGGGTCAGCTTGCCTTCCCAATCGTGTTTGGGGACAGGGCTCCTTTACACCACTTCCCGTATACTCACCATGCTAGCTCAACACAGACAGACTCTCCACGAAGCCAGGTATTCTTCATCTTCGCGGGTGGAGACTTAACAACTAACCTGAAGTGGGACAGGTTTTCTTTGCCTGTGACCAGGTGCCTTCTCCTGTGCCACAGGCCATCGACTGTGAAAATCTGCATGATGAAGTTGAAAAAGTGGTATGAGTGGTGCTTTGTTTGAACAAACAAACCTCGACCGATGCAACCCTTCAAGCAAGGATTTGTCTTCTTTTCTGTTTGGCAAAGGACTTTCACCCACTGCGATCAAAGCTTTTAGGTCGGCCATTAATTCAGTCGTTTCCTGCATCGGTCACAACCCCATTCTAGACTGCAAGTTCATTTCTCATTTAATGATAGCCTTCGAAAATGTAAGACCTAAGGTTCGCAAACTCTTCCCCAAGTGGAACCTTCCTTTGGTTTTGGAGAGCCTCTCTTCTTCACTTTATGAACCCCTCCATTTGGCATCGATTCTGCACCTGTCCCAAAAGACTGTCTTTCTACTGGCTTTGGTGTCTGCTACTAGACAGAGTGAACTGATGGCTTTCTCCAGAGAAGACTATCACCTGTGTTTTTCCAAAGGACGAACTTCAGTGACTTTTGAATGTTGAACAGCGAAGCCAAAAGTGCACAATATCATTATCAACACTACCAAATATTTCGAGGTGACTCCAGCTCATTATCAAGGGAATAAAACATACACTTAACCCATAACCGCCTGAAAAAAGTTTCAGACCCTTTTTTTAGAGTCCATACGCGACTCGGTTCGGTTCTCGGATTCGAACCTGTATACTCTTGGTTTGGAGCCGACGACGCTGACCACTGGGCTGTGACTGCTCGCTTTGCTGTGGGTCCCCGGGGCCCCCTCCCAAAGGTCGCGCTGGGACTTAGTTTTTCGCTGTTGTACGTTGAAGGCGTACGTTCGTATCTAGGCGGCTACAGGTTAGCTGCGGGTTGAGAAAATACTTCATTGCAACCAATAACCCATAACCGCCAGAAAAAAAATTTCAGGACCTTTTTTTAGAGTCCATATGGGACTCGGGTCGGTTCTCGGATTCGAACCGGCATTCCTCTTGGTTTGGAGTCGACGACGCTGACCACTGGGCTGTGACTGCTCGTTTTGCTCAGGGTCCCCGGAGCCCCCTCACAAATCTCGCGCTGGGACTTAGTTTTTCGCTGTTGTACGTTGAAGGCGTACATTCGTATCTAGGTGGCTACGGGTTAAAATTGCATACATAATTACAATTTTAAGTGTATTTTATTCCCTTGGTATCGAATAGTGTTGATATTGATATTGTGCACGTTTGGGTTCTCGGTTCAACATTCTTAGTACCAGTGCTTACATTTTCCTTTTGCTCATATATTTTCCTTAACTTCTGTGACCTTAACATTCCGGCACATTTTAGAGCGAAGAATTTTAAGCCTAATGTGACACCCAAGCCCCTGTCGATTCAAGCCTTGGGACCAATCGTGTATCCAAATGGGAGTGAGAGGGTACAATGCCCAATTCGAGCCCTTAGGCATTATCCTGAGCGGACTCATTCTCGAAGCAGACACACCATCTGGTGAATTGATTCACCTTCCCATGACCCCCTTCAAACTAGGGAAGTGGATCTGTGCTGTGATTAAATGTGCGTTTGAACTCGGCCCAAATCATAAATAAAGATGTTCCTAGTGAGGTGCTGTAATAGTGACTGCTATGATGGCGGTTCTGAAGCAGGCGACGTACTCTGGTGATCAGTTGTGGTTGATTAACTCAAGTTTACTTAGTACTGAAGTGACTTTCTTTAGTATCAAGCATAGACTTGTTCTACTACCCGAAAGGGATCGACAGTTCTAGGCCTTGGTTTCGGTGGGTTTGAGTGTACCGTGGCGAAGCCGACATCTACGTGGCCGTCGTGTGGTTTTTTTTTAATAGCTGTGGTCACGGGGTGTGCACGGTCATGTGCCCCATGGACCAAGCCACAAGGACTGCACCAAGAGATGGTGGCTCTCGGACCAATTCTTAGTAGACTAGGTTCTGGTAGAAAAACTGCGACCACGGAAGAAAGTATGAATTACCAGCAATCCTGAACTGGCAAAATAAATATTTAATACTGATCTAAATTCTAGCAGGCAAAATGATAAGAAAGATCAACTGAAGATCATATTTACAGGTTTATTTTATTTAGACAGTTGGAAACAAACATTTCTAGTTATAGTTTCAGCATTTAGCTAAAACAAGTTAAGAATATTTGCTTGAAAATCAATTATAAATAATCGTTGCTTTAACCGACGTAGCAAACTTTGACGTCAATTTCTTCTACTCGTGGTCAACAAGAACCATGCCTTATTTGTTAAATTAAAACCATGCTTCAATAACAATCAACGGAGAAATCTTAAATGAACTTAGATTAAGTTTAATGCGAGAATTAAAGCAGGAGACCCTTGAAACTTCGAAAAATTTGAGGAGACTGAGAACGAAAGTGCCGAAATGTATCTCCTCGCATTAGTAACTACAAAACCAACAATATTTTACTTCGAATTATAAATTTAGAATTATAGTGGCCTAAAGAAAATATTTATATTAATGTAAAATATACTGGCTACTACCTTTTGCCTGTCATGGCATCGTGCTGCTGAAGAACATCTGTACCTCCAGATGAACGTAGTGACCCTCGTCTTTGAATTCTAAGCTAAGCCTCCTTTTGGTTTTTATAAAGGCAGAACCTGTGTAACGGCGCCTGTTATTGGTTGAGAGCCTACACTCAACTGCATCGAGCTTTCTGATTGAAGGAGCGCTTTGGTCATGTCGTTTAAAGCCAAAATCAAAGGAGTGGTCACTACAGCTCACCTGATTTTACTTTAAATACACCATAACGACTTTGTTTACTTGGAGAGTCAAATTCACAATTACGGTGGTTTTCCATCGTACTATACACAATCTCAAAATGCAATACTACAACTTAGGCAGTATTGGTGAATTTTCGACAGTTTTGAAGGATAAGGTGTTGTTTTTAATCGCTTCCTACTGCCTTCATCAGGGCGTCAGAAACGCAATATTCTCCAGTTCACAGTTTACTTACGTAGTACAAATTAACATGGCACTGTAGAATGGGCAAAGTAGCAATCTGGACTTTTAAACGTTAAATAAAGTTACAGGCCTATTATGGAGCCCTAACCAAACTGCCTGGGGTGGGGGTCTTCATAATCATTAGTTCTGTGGCACTTGGGACGGCTACATAATTCAGAGGCTGTCACCACTGATCTTAACGTTGGCACTAGCCCTACTGCAATCCAAAACTTCCTAATTTAAGTATAAAATCACACTAGAACGAGTTAGAAATAATCACTTGCTTTGTTTAAGGCAAATACTAGGTATTTGGAAAAAGAACATTACAGCAATAACGTGGAATAGCAAACTTTAGTTATTGGACTTGCTTTGCGGTCTTTTGAAAATAACTTACTGGTTACAGTGCAATTTGTACAAGTAATTAAATATTTGGTGAACGTTTTCCTTTATTTTTCCAGCTCAGAGAATAGATACTGCCATTTGGTTTTTATTGCATCTTGACTACATTTGTTAACATTTCTTTTTTAATACAGGACCGCTCTCAATGCAAGCAGTGGAGTCAAAACAGCATTCGGTGGAGTCTTTTCTGGTAGGAGTATTGTTGTTACGTAGTATTTTGTTCCATAGTGCATCACAAGTATGTCTAAGAGTATATCGGTTTTTTTTTAGGTTCTATTGTCCTGTTAGCTTTGGGCGTGTTAACACAAAGCTTCAGGTATATACCCAAAGCTACGTTATCATCGGTCATCATCAGTACAGTCATTTTCATGATTGAGTACGAAATGTTTCCTCATCTTTGGAGGACTAAAAGTTAGTATTAAAAACTTTTACTGTATTTCTTACTACCTGCGAAATCCTTTCAGTAATAATACTAAAATCGCTTATTTTATGCTTTTCATTTCTTAAAATAAAATAATTCAATTATTTGTTAAATAGTCTGTTACCATCAAGCTCCTGCCAGGGGTGCCACTCTGTATTCCACCTTAATACAAGAAGCGCCTCCATGTTTTTACTCTTATAGCTTTAAGTATGACAGTGCTGTGTCGTGCTTGTGTATGCTCTGTAAGTTTGGTTCATTATTTATTGCTAACGAAATGTCAGTGCGCCCGAATTTTTCGGAATTATTGAAGTTAGGCGAATTCCCCGTTGGTGCACAGGTAAAACTCCCGGTGATTCTTACCCAGCTTGTCGAAAATACAGGATATGTAATTTTGAATTGGTAACAACACCTTTTGCCTTGCCCATACTCCCGAATTAGTTTCTAAAGTGCTTTACATTTGGAGACAGTCACAGTGAAGCCACGATCAATGAAGTCGATCCAGTTCTGTTGACTCGAAGTATTTTTCTCAGATTCCTAATCCAAACAATTAAATCCTATTTTTAGGCTGACTGAAGGCTCGTCAAAATTTCTTTAAAAAAAAAGTCAACGACATTCACGTTAACCTTCCACCCGAATGTCTGTACACTTTTCTTGAAATGCTGACGATATAACAGCACCTACCCTAAAGACCCTGGAGGAGGAGTGGGGGGGGGGGGCTCAGTAAGGTTAATTTTATGTGACATGGGCCACCTCGATAGGCTGCCACCACCTCTTAAATACAGGACACTATCGTTACATTAATAAATTGCTATTCATATGGAGTAAACCAAGACGAAATTCAGAAGAAAATGAATGTGATTTTTATTATAACATTCGTAGCAAGATAATAATAACAGTTACAATTAAATAACAATGATAGTTAACTTCAAAATATGCAGGAATTCAGACAATAGAAATCAAACTGTACAATCTACTGCTGGAACCAATCTTACAGTTTAACAGGTAATAAGGCACAACTGATGGGATTAATTTCCCATTTACAATTTGGGGTGGGAAATTAATATTAAAAAAAGCCGAATAATAGTCTCAGTTTTAAAGACTCACGGAACTTAAAAGTAAGGGTTTCTGCCACTTCACTAAACAGATCCGCGATGTTGAAATTAAAACCTTACGAATTACTCCCGTCTTCTAATTTACGTTGAGTTAAATACTACGTTAAACAGCGACCCATCTCCTAGAAGATCTAGCTAACTGCATAACTGTAATACGTTACCAAAGCATTGTTTTACACGAACACAACTTCTTCTAGTCTTCCACTTCCACACTAGTTGCAGAAATGTGGGCCTACGCTAAGCAGCATGGCTGCCCCGAGCAGACTGCCACGCCTTCACAATGCCTTCTAGATGATCGAGTGATGACATCTTCACCCACCCACTGTTACTGATACTAGTCCCAGCGCTGACCTGTAGGAGAGCGACGGAGGGGGTGAGTTCGAGCCCCGCGACGATAAGAAAAAAATCCAACTTGACTTCCGATTGGCAGAGAGCGATGGAGCAACGTGATCCATTGGTGCACCCAGAATCCGTATTGAACAAGAGGCTAATGTCCAGCCATGCTAGTTTCAGGTCCGAATGCGCTGACATTAATGTTTGAATAATTAAAATTAAATATAATAGAACTATTCTTCGTCGGCTTCTTCAAAGAACAGACTTAAATAGACTAAAAAATAGTGCCGTTTAGGCCAATGTCAGCCGACTCTTTGATCGTTCCGTTTTACCACATCTTATTATGAATGTGGTAATAAAAAATAAACGGAAAACCTGCTAATTTTCGGCTTCCCATTCGAGGAATAAAAGAAATGAATACAAGGAACAAAATGAAAGAATTGAAAGAAAAAAGCATTGGCCGCACGAAGCAGTTGTATGGGGCCGCTGTTCCCAACTTTTTTTCACCCCCTCCCTCCCAACCTGGGGTAGGGGCAGGAATTTACCATTTTGATCTGATTGCAACGAAGGAAATGGAGCCAAGGATGGCAAGAATACAGAATGTGTTAATTAAGGGTTGTAAGTGGAAAGGTTATTGAATTGTCTGTTCGGAATTGGGAAGGAAAAATTTGTTCTTATTGCATTTAACCAGCAGTGGGTTTTGGGGTGGCGTTGTCAAAGCCTCCCCTTTTCCCCCATTTTCTTTAAAGCCTTTATGACCCTTATGGAGTTGAAGCTTCTGGGCAGTTTCCGCCTTCAGCTTTGGGAAGGAAATTTTTTTTATTCCTGGTTTCTTTCTCTTCCTTCCAATCATTTTGATCTCTCCTGGAAAGCTTTCAAGTGAATAGGTAACCCACTTTGGATGCCTGATATGTCCCTTTTACCTTTAAATTGTTCAGTAAAGCTTTAAAGAAGTAAATACTTTGTTTATTTTGAGACTTTTCCGTTCTTTAATTGTTGTTTTGAATTTGTTTTGAAGTTCGGAAGTGGTTTGGAAATTGTTTTCGATTGTAAAATTGCGGACCCACGACTTCAGGCCGTAGTTATATAGCCCAGGCCTTTTTGTGTTGTGTGAATTTTATTCAACTGGTAAGATTTGAAAAATTTTTTAAATTGTAACTGTGTCATTGACACTCTTTGACGGTCGAGACGTTGACACACAACTCAAAATTCTTGAAGTTTTTCTTCGTGACCTCATCAAAACTTTATTCCTTTGATCCACCCTTCTCCAGGCCGTCCATCTTGGCACGACCAGAACATTCGGTGCAGCTCATCAACAGAAAAACACGTCGTATGTGCTATGATCCCACCTTGCAAGATCCGAAATGTAGCTGCTTCTGGCCTTCGGTACGCTCGCCGCAACTTTGAGGAATCCCTCATTCTGTAACGGCGAATGCTACGAAGGGGAGGTGCTTGTAACATGCACCGACATTTGGTGTACTTTTGCAGAGTTTAAATTACTTTCAAAGTGGCTAGTTTGACTTTTGTGTTACAAACATAGCTTTTTTTTCTACTACCTGGGCGTGACTGAATATTTAAAGTAAAATAATCGGTTTGCTGCTGCCAGGTGGGTTTTAAGTTAATAGCGATCCAGGTTTAAAGAGCAGTTAATTTCCTAATTTTTAAAACTAACTATTAATCAACAAAGAGACCTATTTGCACTTTAACTCTTGGTTTTCATGAAACAGGATTTATAAAACAATTACGTTGGTTTAACTAGTTACAGAAGGCTTTAGATAAAGAATAAAGGCAAGTAAGTTTCAGATTTACAATTAAATCGACACTAAATTAATTTATAATGGGAGTTATAAGCTTTTGACAAGAATCAAATTGGTGTTCACTTAAGAACGTTACATGAAAACGTGTCCCACTATTTTTAGTAATCTATCATTTTCCAATCAATTGCAAGTTATCAGGGTTCTACCAATGAAGGCCTAGCTGCTTCTGTAATAACTGTCTGATTCAGTGAATCTCAATTTAAACTAACGGTTGTTAGACTATGTTTAAAATTATGTCCCCATAAATCGCGCTAAAAGAACAAGTCGAATTTAAGTTTTAAAATTAAAAAATCAGGATAGTGGTCCTAAAGATTTGGTTTTTAACTTAAATTAGTTAATCCATAACTACTACCTTTTGCTCATCATGGCTACAGTGGAGGAGACATCCCGATCCCTGATCGGTGTAGTGACTTGTAGCTTTCAGTCAGTGAGCTATGCTGTCGATTTAGGGTTGCAGGTCGGTTATATAACAGACGGTCGGATCCTGGCAAACCAACCGCGGACACGTAAGAGAGCTAGGCTGTTCTGATTGGCTTAGAGCTTAGGAGCAAGTGAATACTGTATTCTGATAGGCTTAGCGCCGTTCGAAATGTAGGAGCCGTTTGAAGGAGGCAAGGCATGCAAAAAAAGGTGCATTATACAAGTTATTTGTGATCGATAAGTGAAAAGCCTTGTTGAAATTAAAACTGAGTTGTTGTTAGTGGCAAACGTAAGTTTACTAGAAGGATATATTTGAAGTGAAAGCTATTTGGTACTGTAGGGTCACTGTCAGGGATTGTTTCTCAAGATGCATAATAAAAATAATAAAACGGTGTTTCTAGTTGCCGTGAAAATATACATTGCCTTTTTTAAAGCATTTCTCTTCTCAAAATGCTGTTTAATCTAGAGAAAATAAATCTAAGATATCCTTTCACGTCGCTACCCACTGCGCAGGTTACTGTGCAGCCTCCTAGTATATAAACCGGAGCGGCATTGCTCACCTTTTCTTCTCTACGACTCACGCTGTTTACATCGCTCCAGGTCGATTTCCGGTTACTCAGTCCTCGGTTCCTGGTTCCCGATTCCCTTCCCGATTACCATCCTACCGCGGGTGAAGGGTACGCCTAATGACGGATCATCGACCCGCCTTCCCGATCCGTTTCTCCGGTTTCCCTGGATCAGCCGGTCCCGGGCAACGTTGAGGTTTCAGAACTGACAGCGGATCACGATCCACTCGATACCCGGTTACCAGTTGGGAATCCGTTCCTGTCTGAACTCTCGATTCCCCCTCAACCATGTGAT
Organism: Lithobius niger; assembly: GCA_023313725.1. Taxonomy (NCBI): domain Eukaryota; kingdom Metazoa; phylum Arthropoda; class Chilopoda; order Lithobiomorpha; family Lithobiidae; genus Lithobius; species Lithobius niger. Next base: position 68,346 of record JAHWFP010009504.1, read on the forward strand.
ACGGCGACTTCGTCCCTGGTCCCTGTGGCCAGCCCAGGACCTACGATCCCTTAGCGAGGAACCTGCTCGCACGAAGGAACGTTACGCCAGACTCGGACGATAGGTACTAAATTGGCTTTGTGTTTTTCAACACGATTGCCTTCTTTGGACTTGTCCTCACGTTCATCTCAAAGCACACGATCCGCCCCTCTACATGCTAGTGGTCTGATTTTCTTTTTCAGCTCGCAGGTTCAGAGTCTCAAAGATTCATCACTCCGAGCGGTAAGTACCCGGTTTCCAAGTACACTTCGGCTTGGGCAGCCATGTCCCGATACAACACCGATCCGATGATGCCGGTCCTTTACAGACACAAGATGTTCCTCCACCTCCTCTGGTTCCCCTCAACACGGTTCCCAGTCCCAAGCCATGAGTTTCCAAGAAGATAAACTTTCACTATTCTTATTCCCCGGACCCATCCTTAGCGGATCACGGTCTCCCATTTCACACCGATCCCGATCTCTCCGAGTACTTATCTCTCCTAGATACTTATCTCTCCGAGTACTTATCTAACCTGCGTTACTTAAAGCTGTCAAGGGAATCATCCCCGATTGCTTCTTATACATACCCAGCACAACTCCCGATGCCTCCTGTACGGATCGAGGCCTTCATACAAGCTATGGATCGGTCTCCGTGACCAACTTCCCCACCAAACTCTGTTGTTGGGACGATCAACTATGCTCCTTGCAATGCTTCTGGGGACCGGCGGTATCCTCTTCAGAAATGGTACGCCACTCAGGTTAGACAAGGATACTCTACCTCCTCGGTCCACGAAAATTTTTTCTTTCAGTGAGGGCACCACTTACCCCCGCAATTCCGACGCTTACCCAGAATCAGAATCCTTGACTGCTGACACCAACTCGGTTACGTTTCGGCTCCATACCTACCACGCCGGGCTGCGGTTCCCGTATTCATCCTACGCGATGATGACCGCCTCCTCTGCCTTGGCCCCGTGCTGCCTCGCAGGTAGACGCCCTAACTACAGCCAAACACTCTTTACGAACTCCTCTATACCGATCCACCAAGTGACATATGGTAGTTATGGTTCCTCATCAATCGGGTCTTCAGAAAAAGCTGGTTTGCTACCTACCATGCCATGAATTGGTTTACCAAAACACTTTTTCCTCAACGCTTCTATTACGAGAAGTCGTTTTTGATACATCCCGCAAGCCTCGTCCTAATAGAATCGATCCTTTTACCGCCTTGTGTTGTACTCTGCTATCGGCACAGAGTGGGCTGAGCTACTTAATTCCTGTTTTGCTTTCGGCATTTTCCCAGAAATCTGGAAGAAAGCAAAGGTCGTACTTATCCCAAAAGGCGATGGCAAGTTCCGCCCTATCTGTTTATTATCAGTCCTAGGTAAAGTTCTCGATAAGCTGTGTTCCACCAGGCTCATGCACTTTTTTGAGTCCTATCATTTGTTGTCGGTGTTTCAATTCAGTTACCGGAAGCAGAGGGATGCAGTCAGGGCAATGAGGACCTATTATAAAAAAGTTCTTGTATTTCAAGAGAAAGGTCTACATTGTTTGGCCATTGCCCTTGACATTTCCAATGCGTTCAACTGCGCTTGGTACCCGAAACTGCTAATTCTGTTACGTAAAATGCATGTTCCGCGCAACTTGTATTTTCTCGTCAGTGACTTTCGCAGAAGTAGAATTGTTTCCCTTGGTGGTGTTTAGCCCCCAATGGTCCGAGGTTGCCCACAGGGTTCCTGCCTGGGACCCACTCTGTGGCTTGTTATCATGGATGAGGTCCTTGACAAGATCAATCAAGGCTTTGGGGAAAAAACTCACGGTCAGGCTCTGGCTAATGGCACTCTGATTGTCCTGGCAGACACATCTGTTTACAAGATCAATGAACAGTGGCCACCTGTACTTGAGTGCCTCTTGGAATGGGCATATGAAAATCATATTGAGTTTAATGCAGACAGGACTTCGGCTGTTTTTCATCCTCACCACTATGTTGCCCGGAAAACCAAGGATACGGATTGATGGTGTTGTAGTAAATACGACACCTTTTATGAAGTATCTTGGCTTTTATGTCGATGAAAAATTCTTCTGGCCTGACCAGTTGATCAGCTAAAGAAAAAAGTTACAAGTATGAGCCACCGTTTACGGGTCGTGGCAACTAACACTTGGGGGATCCAACCAGTGATCCTTAGGAAGATCTTCCTGAGATGTTTCCTCCCCATAGTGTTGTATAGTGCTGAGGTCTGGGGACGACGCGCCAGGTACTCGCACCTGTTCCCAAAACTTGACTCTCTGGGCAGAACTTTGCTGCTGACTATTACGCGAGCCTATCGAACTGTCTCCACTCAGGCACTTTATGCCTTGAGTGGGATTGCACCGATTTCCCTCCAAACACTGGAGGCCTACAATCATGCCTCTCGGATCGGTGATGCCCAATTTGAAACACCCATCGCAGTTCGCTATTGGGAGCACCCTTCCGTTAGGAATTGGATCCCAATTGTTTCCTTCCAGGAAGTTGGAAGGTTTTCCATACCGCATTTTTTCGGATGGTTCGAAGATTGATGAGCGTGTTGGCAGTGCTATTGTCGTCTATCATTGCGATAGACAGATTCATACGGAGGGTGTCCGCCTGGGACACATGAATTCTGTTTTCCAGGCGGAACTTCATGCGCTCTGTCTGGCTCTTCGCTATGCTTTGGACAATCTTGCACATCATGCTGCCATCGCGGTCTGTTGTGATTCCAGTTCAGCTTTGCAGGCAGTTGTGAAGCCTGTTTGCGATAGTTTGCTTGCAAGGTCTGCTAGGACCCTTTTTATTCAGCTCCTGGATCTTTGTGAAGTTCAACTTGCTTGGGTGAAAGCACATGTTGGCATTAAGGGAAATGAAGCGGCGGATGCTGCCGCCAAGAATGCTACAAAGTTGAGGGATAATCATTTATATCCCATTCCCAGGGCCCGTTCAAAAATGGAAATGAAGGAAACAAATCTCAGAAAGTGGCAGACATTGGCAGGCAAACATTCCTCTTTCTTCCGAGAGTTTCCAACGAATTTATCCCTCTGACCCATAAGCTTACTCAGCTTTTGACTGTTATGGACAATTTGCTGCTTACCGTTTTTGGTTTAAGAAGGTCGACGCTCCTGGCGGTGAATGTGGCAATGGTGAGGAGTCTTTGAAACATCTTGTCCACCACTGCCAGCTCCCTTTCTGGGTTGCAGCCAGGGCCAGTTTTGATGTTCAGACCATTACTGCCGGATTTTCTCGGGCTCATCTACAGAACTCTTTGCGGCAATTTAGTACTGAGCTTGTCCAGCTCGCAAATGGGCTCATCAAAGATTTTAATATTTAGTCGGCTTATTCCCGATCACTCCTTTCTGCTTGAACCTCTCCTCTTTGGATGTCAGCCGCCTGGGCATTAACTCTATGATGTAACCAGGCAACAGACTATCCAATCATCGGAGTATTTACATTTTTATTCTTGGCATAACTCTATCAAGTTTGTTTTCACCTGGACTCATCTTTGCATCCAGGTGAATACTGTTGTCTTCTTGGCGGAAGCTTGGTTGCCAATTTTAGGAGGAGTTTTTGTTTTCTCTTCCAGCTTATGTTCTTCGTAGTTTTGGCTTAAGTTTTGGCTTAAGTTTCATTTGTGTGTTTTTCTTGTTTTGTAATTTTTGACTCCAAACTTTGTTTGGAGGTCATACTTGCAATTGCTCACTGCTTCCCAGCTAGGCCATGAATTACCGGCCTTACATCTGTCTTTTAATTAGTTATTACAAAGTTTTTACTAACCCCCTCTCCACCTTGGTGGTTTTCGGTTGGGCACGGCCCTCGGCCTTACATCTGTCTTTTAATTAGTTATTACAAAGTTTTTACTAACCCCCTCTCCACCTTGGTGGTTTTCGGTTGGGCACGGCCCTCGGCGGTTTACTGTGCGAGGGCATTTGTTTCTGTCCCACGATCCTCATCACCCTTTCCCTCACAGTCCCAGAGTCGAGATCGTGCATGGTCCCTGGGACGATCATCCGCCCCTGATAGATGCCGTCAACGATCACCTTCCCGTTCCCGTCCTAAGGAATCGCAATTCTTACTGATGCCCTACAGGAGTGGGGGGATGCCTTCGTTTTTATGCCAAAGCTTGGCAAGGGTGACCTCCGAACCGGTGATCCTTAGGTCCCCCTATACTACGAAGTCCGCTGTAGGAACCAAAGACACCCCCACCTGCCCCTCTATGAGACGGTATACTTATTTTACTTCAGAAAGCTGCACCTCGGCTTGTGTCACCCCCGCTCAGCCACAGCTCTTACAGCAGCAAATTTTTCTTTGCAACACGAAATCAGGCGGATGACGCCTGCTTTTCAACCTACGGCCACTCAATCAGTTGATTTCAAACCCGCACTCACACCAACAAGGCATTCTTATCCTTGCTTTTCTTAACGTTTGCCTCCTGCCTTACCCCGGTTCATCTGCTTTCACCGGCAACCTTCACATCGTTGTGTCTCTTTTACCTCAGTCGGGACTAGGCATCAACTTTGCCAAGTCACGCCTCGAAGTATTCTTCGATCTCAACCAATCGTCAGTCATACAGTCCCCAGAGAGGATCGAGAACCACCTCTCAGCCGTCCAGTCCTTTATCCAACAACCTCGTCACACCTTCCGGGACCTTGCATCTGTCATTGGGATCATCGATTCCTTCGCGAATTTGGTCCCGTACGACAAATGGATGACCAGCCCGCTTCGCCATTACCGATTGGCTCAATGGGGCAACCCACAGCAAGCCATGCTCCTCCCTCCTCTACGGATCGATCCCTCCTTCCCGTCCGACACAATGAACTGATGGATGGACATCACAAACCTGTTACCACCTTGGTTCCCCTCCACAAACCGATTTCCCAAGCCCACCTTTTCACAGATGCATCTCTAATAGGATGAGGAGCCCATATAGACAATTTGGCTGCATCCGGCAGTTGGGAGATGGGGACGTCCGATCACATCAATCTCCAGGAATTACGTGCTGTTCTCAATGGCTAATAACACTTCCGACACCATGTCACGGGCCACACAGTCCAAGAACCACATCGACAACACTGCTGCCGTTGCATACCTACGGAAAAAGGAGGGACACGGTCCCTATTCCTTCATCACCTAGCTTCCGAAATCTTTCAGTTATGCTTCCAGTCCACATCTACCTACTCCCGCTCCACATTCCCAGCAACCTAAACGTGATAGCTGATTCCCTGTCACGACGAACACCACCGTCCAGAAAGTGGATGCTTCACTCAACAATTTGCACCAGCCTCTTCGGCCTTTGGGGTCGCCCAATGTTAGATCTTTCGCCACAAGGCTCAATGCCAGACTTCCCCTTTTCCGTGACCGTGGACGTTCTCACCCTGGATTGGAATCACCTGTTCGCATACGCCTTCTCCCACGGCTTCTGCCGTTAGTGCTTCACAAGATTGCCAACTCCCAAGGTCGGTTCCTCCTCATTGCCCGGATTGGCCGGTAGCAGCTTCGTTCCCGGCACTCCTGGTCCTACTCATCGATCTACCCCGATCATTGCCGACACAACCTAACCCATTATACCGAACCTAGGGATCAATCCTTTATCCGAACCTTCAAGCACTCCAACTACACGGGTGGCTACTATCGTCCAACTCCTTCGAGCAACAGGAATTTTTGAGCCCCCGTGCCGTCGTGCTGTCCGCACCTCTACCAACAAAATTTACGACAGCCACTAACAGAGCTGACTTCATTGGTGTATCCAAGAACAAGTTGATCCTGTCAACCACCCCTATGCCAGAATTACTCTGATTCCTGACAATGTTATTCAACAACGGTTTGCGAGGATCCACAATCCTCGTTTACCGGTCCGTCCTGAATGCGGTTTTTTAAGCGGCAGGTAATACGAACCTTCTTACTGACTACAGAATCTCTTCCCTGATCCATTCCTTCCAAATGGATAGACCACGATTATGCCGACAAAGTCCTAACTGGGACCTATCCATTGTCCTCTCTGCCTTGCTATCGCCTCTCTATGAACCAATGAGTTCCTCCCAACTCAGCCATCTCACCAGAAAACTATTGTGGCCCTTGCTGCCTGTCTTCGGTGCAGAGAACTTCAAGCACGTTCAGCCACGGGCACCGATTGTTTTTCCTTGACAACTACACTGGGGTAACTTAACCCTGTGTTCTACCTTCAGGGCACTTGATATAAACCTGATGAACGAATCTTACCGTTCATCATCCCTTCTCTATCCAACATTTTAGGCGATGAGCAAGAACAGGCCTTGTGTCCCGTACGTGCAATTCGCTTTACTTCAAAACTTTCAAGCCTCTCCGTCGAGGCCGAACTCAGCTTTTATACCTTTCAACAATAAAACAGGCTTAACCTCAACCAGTATGATAGGTACTTGGCTCAAAACCGTAATCGTCCAAGCCTATAACACGCTTGATATTAATTGTGCAACGAAGGTATTCGAATTACGGCTCATGACCTGTTCCATTTCTACTTCCTGGGCACACGACAGTAATTTACCGTTTACCAACATCATAGAGGTAGCATCCTGGCGTAGTCTGACTGTCTTTACCTCTCACTACCTCCGGGGTATGTCTCGTCATGCTAACGGACTCTACCGCATTGGCCATTGTTGCCCTCCAACGCGTACTCTAACCCCTTTGCACACTTTCATCTGTGTAGGGAACCGGTCGCTACCCGAGGGGGCTTGGTCAGATGGCGCCCGCCGCCATGACAAAGTCTGTGGAATGCTTTAAAAAAAAGGTAATGTATATTGTCACGGCAACTAGAAACTCCAAAATACCAATATTACCTGGTTGAGTTTGGTTTCTATTGCCTATTAAAAATATACATTACCAGCTTCCCACCCTCTTCCCGTCTTATCGCCATCTGGGCACAATAGAGGTCCGAAAAGGTGAGCAATGCTGCTCTGCTTCGGTTTATATACTAGGAGGCTGTGCAGTAACCTGTGCAGTGGGTAGCGACGATGTAAAGGCATTGGCCAAAAAAATCCAGATTGGTTAGGATACCCGGCACCAAAGATCAAAAACTCGGGGAAACCAATTTATTTTTCTCTCTTAGCGCCGTAGGCCTAAGTGCTTAATCCATTTTACTTCAAATCTTGTAACTCCCAGGAAAATGGACAGAAACGATCACAGTCTTCACCTCTTAATAGCCACAGACTTTATCTCCATTCCTGTGAAAACAGAACTCCAAATTTCGTCCTCTACAAATAACTACAGCTATTTGAAAAACGCTCCAAACTGAGCGCACCGCACGCCATCGCCGATCGCCATTTTCCACAACAACAAACTTGTAAATTTGTAATTTATATTTTTTCCAGGCATAAAGCCGACCAGTTTAGTGTTTGTTGTAGGAACCACATATATGTATTCACACTCTGCGTTTTTATTTTTTTGAACTCAAATACTAGTCTTGGTTTGTTATGAAAACGTCGATTGCATTTTTATTCCATTACTTGCAGACGCAATAATGTTGTAAACCTAAAAAGAGTTTTAGCATCTACAAACTAGCTGGTTTATTTTAATCCTTTACCTAGTGCTTATAAAAGCAATTTAGTAACGTAACTTCTTCCCACAAACTCTACCTTGTCCAAAACGGCATTTTTTTTTACTATTTTATTTTACCGGACATTTTCTCCAAAAAGTGTTTATCTTGTATTTATTTCAGAGCTCCGACCATGGCAACCTCAACCAGTTGTAATTAAAGCCTTTACTATCTACTATTGCACCAGAGCAGAAACCATCCTTCTATTAAACTTGAATGTTGATTTTAATAGCAAACTCCGTCCCCCCCCCTCCTTCAATAGTGCGATGCCTAACGTCGTAGTTTATTTTAATAGGCCTAAAAATCACGTTGTTATGAGTTGAAAACTCACTTGCACATTCAAAGCCAGGCCTCTAAGTTTTCAAGTCGGCAATTCCCTTTGTCAATTCGAATCCATCCAACCAAAACACTACTCCAATTCCGTCAGCCAGTCAGAGCGCTCCAGCTACCCCGGTCGTCCGCGCTGCCACTCCAACTTCCGGTAGTGACAGCTCGGCCGATCTAGGTCAGTCTCTCCTCCTCCAAGATGTCCGCCTCCTCTTCCCCGCACGCCCCCTCCGCAGCTATCCTCGGCGTCCGCGCCGACTTCCGGTAATGAGTATATAACCCCAGCTCCAGACTCAATCGTGAGCACTGCTCAAAGATCTCAGAGGCTAGAGGTTGCTACGCCGGTCGGAGTGGAGATGTCCGCCCGGGTCCGTTTGTTGCCATGCCGGGCAAGGTAGCAGTTCGTTGGTAACTAAGTTAATTTTTATTGAAAGTATTCTTTTAGACCCAAAATCTAAATTTATAGTTCTTAAATCTAAACTTAACCTCTTACGTGAGAATGATTGTGGATCAGTTAACCGCCATCGGCATTTCTGGCCTAGAACTACCACAACTTAAGGGTTTAAGGTCCCCTTCCTAAAAACCGGCTTTTTTCTTATTTATGTTGAACAAAGGTTCTTCTAAATACTCAAATGGTTCAAATCGTAGAGCTTAGACTTCTTTTAGGTTGTGTACCAGGTTTACCATAGTTAGTTTGATCTTCAGCATTGGCTTTAGAAACATAACTTGTGACTACTTTACTAGTGCAAACGTTGCATTCTGTAATTTAGAGAGTCCGGTGACTCAAACAACTTTTCTTCTCGAAATTTTGTAGTGTATGAACTTTTAATTTGTTCACTTCGTGCCGATTTTCATGTAAAATCTTCGTGTGCTTTATTTAAAGCTTTTTGAAATATTTTCTTTGTAACTAACTTAGTTTCAATGTAGTGTGAGAAGTTAAACATGTTTTAATAAAAAAACTTTCGTTGTTTTAAACAACCAGTTGACTTCGTTGAGATTTAATTGCATGAGTAAATAATCAAAAACCATTTTTATTTTAACTCCCAGCCAGCAATTAAGCACCCATCGTGGTGGCAGCAAATTAGTTAGTAGTTAGTTGTTGATATTCAAGTTATAGTTAGGACAAGGACGCTCCCCCCCCTAACCGTGCAGTAGCCACTGCAGTGCTGTAAACTTCGTTAAAGTCCAACAGTCACGTATATATTAACAACGTCATCGCCAGTACACCAGATTGTCGGTGCTGCTTGAAAAAGCACCTTCTTGAGACAGGTAGCGCCGCTACAATCTGGTGGCAGCGGTGGGATCACGAGGTGCTGTGCCACTCCAAACACACCTTCCCCCCTGCCATTCTACCATGCCAGTTTTCATCTTTAAGAAGAAGATGTCCGCAGTAAGTCACTAAACTGCAACCGAGATGCCCGTAACTAAAACAAAAAAGTTACAGCCAAAAGATGTCAGCCTAGACGACAACAACTAGGCCCACAGTTCCCGATCCGGCTGGAGAAGGAAAGCAGCAACCCCCACTTCACTACAAGTAAACTGGGCTAACCTGCAGAAGGTTGAAGTAGACGTTCAACACCCCGGAGGATCCACCCTGACCACAAGGAAAGGACATGGAGCTCCAGAACCCCCACTAGTGTTCGACTTTCACCAAGAAGGGCGACAACCACAGCAGAGACGTTTGTGTAAATCACCGGACGTTCACGTGGCTCTACATCCAAGTCTACGATGGGAGGCTAGGACAGACAGACCACACAGCGATTGTGTATACAGAAAGGTTAGTGCACATAGGTTTGCTTTGGCCGCCAAGCCGAGTGTTTTGTTTCGTGTATTTTATGCATTTAATAATCCACCAGAGTGCTAGGGGTAAAGTGTATCTTGTGTTTAACCTGCGGGTTGTTTAGAGAAACGGTTAAATTCGTGCTCTAGTTCAACTTAAATGTGTAATTATTTTGCGGCTGCAATTTAATTTTTAAAACTCACGTAAAACTAGTATTTGCTTGAATTAACGTTAACGCTTTCAACATGGAAGAAGTATTAGATAGTATCCCTAACAAGGACCTCAAGAAGGCCTGTTTGAATCTTGGCCTAACTGTAAGTGAAGTAAGGCAAGAGTCCGTTAAAATTCTCACGGATGCATACGAAGACGAGAAGGTTTCATTAACCGATGTTTCCGACGCTCTAGAGAGCGCCATTGAAAAGCGTAACACCGCGATTCAAACAAAAAAAGAATTAGCTCTTAAAGAGAACGAGTTGTTTCTTAAAGCTGAAGAGTTAAAACTTAAAGCTTTAGAGCTAGCAGAAGCCGATAAAGCTCGCGCTCATGCCGCAGTCGAAGCCGACAAAATTCGTGCACACGAATTAATGTTGAAAGATACGGGGGCTCAAACTAGCGACGCCGCTAGAGTCTTTGAAATCCGTAAAATCGAACGTGAACTAGAACTAGACAATAAACAAATTGAGTTAGCAAAATTAAGAGTAGCTAGTGGTACTTCAAGTCCAGTATCTGATATGTCTAGTGTTAATCCCGGACCTAGAGCCGGAAAGGTTTCCGATGCCGTACGACTAGTGAATAATTGGGGTCCGAACTCGGAAATTAACTCCTATTTAAAAATATTTGAGAAAACCATGGAAACTCAACGTATTTTAAAGTCAGAATGGGTAGTCGGTTTACAACCTTTACTTGGGGAAATTTTGGTTAAAGTTTGTGACCAAATGAGTGCTGTAGATATGCACGATTACGATCTAGTCAAAATTAAATTACTAGAAAGGTTTGTCCAGACTAAAGAGTCAGTACAGGCACAGTTTCGTAGTTTGGAAAAAAATCCCGAACAACTTTTCCACGAACATGCTTTCGATTTGGAAAAGTTATTTTCTCGATGGTTGTCCCTAGCTGGTGTTAACAAGGATTTTGACAAGTTAGCTAATTTAGTGTTGTTAGAACAATTTACTAAATCGTGCCCGGTAGTACTCCGGAAGTGGTTGCCCGACCGAATCAAAACGGGGACGCTGCAAGAGGCAGCTAATTTGTGTGATGAATTCACAACACGCAACAAGCAAATTTCTGCTGACGTTGCTTCCAAAACAGGTAAAGTGCAAACTGTCGCACAGCCAGGTGGACAAGCTTCTAAAGCCCCATCTAACTTTCGTGGTGGTAACCGTAATCACCAACCCATAGCTAAACCGGCTGGTTCTATGGATGACCGACGGGAATCCCCAGTGGGAAATTCCTTCAGCAACAACAATGCTAGACATGCATTTGATCAACCACGTCAACCTCGTGGAGAGGGCACGTGTTTTTTTTGTAAACGTCCCGGTCATATGATCCGAGATTGTCGGGCACGTGCAGCTCACATTGCTGCCAATCCAGAGTCAAAACCCGACTCTCAGTCTAGCTGTAATTTTATTCACAGTCAGCCTCCTGAACTTGTTTTGTCTAAACACATCCATGAGTGGAGTGTTAACGGTGCTAAATGTTTAGTGCTAAGAGACACTGGGTCAACCCACGATGTCGTTTCCCGAAATTTGGTCAAACCTCATCAATTCACTGGTGAGTATACGCACTGTAGCAACGCTCTCACAGAGCAGACTACAGCTCACGCCATCGCAAAAATCGATGTGCAAACGCCCTTTGGGCCTTTATCTACAGAGGCCTTAGTCTCAGATCACATGGGAGATCATTTCCAGATGCTCCTTGGTATTCCTTCCCAGACTGTTCTGGAAGAACGGGGATTAAAACCGTTACCCCCGTTTGCTAACGCAGTTACCCGTTCACAAACACGTAGTGAACAACAACTTCCGATTGTTAAACTTAATTATCGTGAAGCAGCATCCAGTAGTGATGACGGTACAGACAGTGAATCTGACCAGCGTGTGGTTACTCCACGAGCAGTAACAGATGGTTTTATCAATCCTAAGGCAGATAGTCTTGATTCTGCTATTTTAGGGCCCCAAACAGAGCAGTTTTCAAAATTGTTAAATATTGATAAACCCACGTTTGCCAAGTTACAACTTGAGTGTCCAACTTTAAAGCAATGTTGGAAAACTGCTGAACTCCCTGTCGAGCAGCAGGACGAAAACAAACAGTTTTTCGTTGATAAGGGATTGCTTTTTAGAAAGCCCTTTAGTACTTCCGGTAAGCCGTTAATAGAGAGACAGCTAGTGCTTCCGGAAGAGTGCCGAAATTTTGTCTTTGACACAGCGCATGCAAATGCATGGGCAGGCCATTTGAGTAGATCAAAAACAAAAGATCGTGTGTTGACAAATTTCTATTGGCCGCATTGTTTCACCGATATTGAACAATACGTGCAAACCTGTCTCACGTGCCAAAAGACTGGCAAAACGGGACACAAATTTGTTGCTCCCATGGTGCTCGTGCCCATGGATGGTGAGCCATTCAACAGGTACATTATTGACATTGTTGGGCCCATCAAGCCTACTAGTAAGGCTGGGTATAAGTATATACTTTCATTGGTTGACCCTGCAACAAAATTCCCGAAAGCTGTTCCCCTTAAAGAGGCAAACAGCCAGAGTGTAGTGGATACACTTTTGCAAATCTTTTCCCGACTAGGATATCCAGGAGAGCTCCAGTCCGACCTGGGCTCACCATTCGTCTCTGAACTCACCACGTTGTTTTTAGAGAAGTGTGGAATTAAATGTATCAATTCCAGCGTGAATCACCCCCAATCAAACAGCGTCGAACGCTTCCATCGCACACTAAAAGCTGTGTTGCGTGCAGTGTGCCATGAGCATCCTGAGGACTGGGAGAGGTGCTTACCAGGAGCAATGTTTGCTCTTCGAACTGCTCCACATGAGAGCACGGGCTTCACTCCAGCTGAGCTTGTTTACGGCCGCAACATCCAAGGCCCACTGGAGCTGGTTAAAAGCCAATGGATTGAGCCTGACGTTCATCCATCAGTTCTTGAATACATCTTGGACTTGCTCCAACGATTCAAGTATTCTCGTGAACTTGCACTTGAGAACATGACTAAAAGTCAGGTTAAAAATAAAACCTATTACGACGCAAAGGCAGTAGAACGTAAGTTCAAGGAAGGAGACAAGGTTCTGGTCCTTAAGCCTTCCCGGGCCAATAAATTAGATATTTATTGGGATGGCCCATGTGAAGTATTGAAACGATTGTCCGATACAAACTATCTTATCAAGAAGTCGTTTGGTGTTCATAAAGAAACCATTTATCATGTAAACCTTCTCAAACCATATCTGCCGAGAGAAGGAGCCACTAATTATTCTTTCTCTGACGAGCGTGAAATGTCACCCCCCGACCATGTCTGGACAGGCCAGCCTGGTGATGGCCACCTTACCTCTAAGGAAGCCATGGGCCTTTTAAAAAAATTAGGCTCTTTAACCGAATTGCAGAAGAGTGAACTACTCGCTGTATTTGACCAAGTGGATGG
>JAHWFP010009505.1:0-11615 GCA_023313725.1 Lithobius niger
GTGTTAAGCTTTGTGTTGAGCACACTGTTCTGTACTGTCCCATCCCGTTTAACAGCAACGGATGGTAGAGCGCACATTGCTTACATCGCTAAACGTTTCAGTCGGCTCGGTGAGCTTCTAATTTGATCACGCCCAAATTGGCAATGCAAATGAAGAAGGACTTGTACTGGCCTTAAGTAGGTAATTAAATAGAAAGTCGTAGTAAATTAGGTATTAATTCTTTCTGCCCGGGGAATGATGACATTTAAGTCCAGAAGGCAACCGAAATAGTTTCGCATCTGCATTTAGTAGGGGAAAGGCGTTGTACGCAGGCGCGTGACAGACGACGACGGAGAAGTGTAGGCACCTGCCCTCACAGTTGATGGCTGTCGTCGTCCGTCACGCGCCTGCGCACAATACCTTAGCCTACTAAATACAATAGCAGACCTATTTCAGTTGCCTTCTGGACTTAAATGTCATTATGCCAGAGCGAAAGAATTGATGATACCTCATTTACTACGTTTTATTTAATTACCTACTCAAGGTCACTAAAAGTCCTTCTACATTTGCATTGTCAATTTGGGCACGATCCAATTTAAAAGCTCAGCGGAGACGACTGAAAAACGGTTAGCAATGGAAGCAATGTACGTTGGACCATCCGTTGACGTCGGTCGTCAGAACAGAGCAGTGTGCGACTAGCTGACGGAAGGTGTGTACACCTCTCCGATGCAATCAGTTTTTACTGAAAGGATTCTGCCTCGACACTCCCACCCTTCAGCGGACGGGTTGTCACGGAACGGGACGGAGCAATGTACGGATTGTACGCGGCTCTTCTAATTTACATGCTTTTAATCCAAACAGAAATTTGAGGGCCTGCGACGTGACGGAACGGAACGGAACGGAGTAGTCTGCTACAAACTTTAATGTAAGTTTTTTCTTGCCTAGATATTATACCTAATTATTACTGGCACGCAAAAGTATCACGGGTTATATCCAAACCTCAATTTATCATTTTTTGCCAAGCTCAAAAAGTTACAGTCCTGAGGGGTTATATAGGTCAGACTGCTTGCTCAAGAACACAAAGTATTTTTTACTGGATTTTTTTTTGTATAATAATATTTTATTGGGTAATTTTGTTGATTTCTAAAATTGTTAGTGCTGTTCTACTCCTCACTGTTCTCAGACCTACATGATACATCATAATTGTTTATTTTGAAAGCAATGTAACTGAAGAAAGGAACACATGCAACTCCATGCAAATGCAACTCATGTCGCCTCCATGCAAGCGCAACGCATGTCGCCTCCATGCAAGTGCAACACATGTCGCTTCCCCGCATAACAGGGCTGCTGGCTGTCACTGATGGATAAAAGACTTTTCAGAAAGCTGTGTTTAAACCTTCTTGGTCGGGAGCCAGTATTGACTATTGCATTGGTGCGGCATTGTTTACCGATTCAGGAAAACCAATTCTTCCATTGCGCCCCCTAGCTGAAGCCCTGGTTATGTCTTATTTCCATGAATAAGTAACCTAGTGCTTAAGGCAATTTTTCAGAGTATAGTGCACTTCACTGCAATTGTAGGCTTACCCCGAAATAAACAAAAAAAAAAGTTGTATAAGTAAAGCAACTCGCCATTTCTACATTAGTCGGCTTCATCCGCCGAAGATATCTCAAACCCGAACGTGATTTTCCATGGCTTGACGGTACAATACTGCTGTCTTTAGGTTTTCCACGAATAAAGGTAACCATTATGTTTTCAAAGAGCCTCGAGCACACATTTACCCTTTGTTTATTTATTTCTGGCTCTGAGACAGGGGAAGAAAACCAACTTTTGAAATACTGGCAAAACTTGAAAGTGACAAAAAAAATGTACGCAACCTTTGGCCATGTCTGAAAACGAAGTATAATGACCCCCTGCTGCCACTTTTGTAACACATTCCTTCGATGTTACTGTCAAACAACTTGTTCCCTGGTTTACACGTAAAAAAACAACTCTCCCTAAGTTTTACGCTTGTCAGGAATCAAATGAACATTTGTTTTTTGTTCTTTCTCTCCTGCCCATTGGACCCTAGCGTGTTAATGCACTCCTAGGAAAGTTCGTGTGATCTGTGCACTGTGCAACTATGGAAAAAAATTCTTTGCTTTTCCATTAAGTGTATAATTATTGTGGATAGTCCAGACAATAATCTTTTACCAACACGTCACAATACAAGAAATACGTTAAATCAAATTTATTACGTTAAATTAAATGAAATAAAAGAAATCTTTTTAAATTTACTAGTATGTCTTGTACTGAATGAACTAGCCAATGACAGCATGTTGGATTACTCAGTGGAAATTACAAGCCCGAAGGAGAAGTTTCTACCGTAAATCGCTTATTAAACGCCCATGGGCGGTTAAAATTAATGCGATAAAAAATAGGGTGAGCCGAAACAAAGTCATTCATTTTTCGATATTACTTCTATCCTGGGAGGGTGTTTAAACCCAACTCCGTCGGAAAATCAACGTTTATGCAATTATTTGCGTACACGACCTCGGTTTGGTCTAGCGTTAACACATTGACTTTACTATCATTTGTTAAGGAATTTAGTTTTTATAAGTTTACTAGTTTATTTAGTTTGCTTTATGTCTGAAGCTTTTAGTTAATTTTGGTGCAGAAAAAAACACTATTTAAGGGGATAAAACATTAATTTCCTCGAATGCATGAAGCTTTTAGTCAACCTTTAGCACAAAATTAGTTCGTAAATGCTTTAAGGAGGGCATTAATTGGGTAATCGCAATTTCTGGGTTTACAGCATTTTAGAGAGGGGAGCCGCAGCTTTGCCAGGCTTGTTAATACGTGATTTACGGTGTATGGTTTGCAGGTTTAATGCTTACCCATCCTGGCCGTGAAGCTAGGATGAACAGAGGAAACACAGTTTTGTTTTATCCCTTTGCCTTCCAAGAATTAACTGATAAGTCTACCAAAAACTGGCTAATTTTTTTTTATTTCTCTCGTAGGTTAGTCGTCAGGTTGCCACCTCACGATTGTCGACCAAAAAGACACAGAAACAAAAAATCAAAAGCATACAACAAAAAAAGAAAGAAACAAAAAAAAATTAATGGAATTCGGAGTAGCTAAATACGGATGCAAACCTATTTAAGTTGCCTTTTGGACTTATATGTCAGACTGCCTGAGCGGGGAAATGAACCCAGGACCTTGGCCTTTGGTTTCAAAGTTCCTGGGTTCGATTCCCCGCTCAGGTGGTCTGACATATCCAAAAGGCAACGTAAATAGGTTTGCATTCGTATTTAGTTATTTCTTGTGAGTTTTTGGCTTTCCCGTCTTTATTCGGAGTAGACTCACAGGATTTAATAGCGATCAAACTTAGCAGTAACAACTGCACTGTAGTGCACAAGTGACATGCAACAAAGTGATCACCCATATGTAGTACTTAAATGCCGCAAAGTACTGCAGTATGTTGCCACTATTGATGCTTTTCGTTACCAACACTTTGGAGGTTTAATGCGTGTCCTTTTATTCCCGAAAATACCAGGAGTGGCTAAGGTCAGGTTTCAACCCGGAACATTTTTCAGCCTGACTTTATTCAAAATATATAGTGCAAACACACCCACATGATTTGGAAAAGAAAGCCGACATCAGCTAAGATTTTTTGATCGTTAATATTCTATCAGTTACAACGTTGTGTTTTCATGGATTTGTGTTCACTGGTCAGCAGTGCTTTTTGGGTTGGTCGTGAGAATTTTAGTTCTTTTTTGTCCGTTAAATGAGCACCATGCTCGACTCACATTGACAAGACCACACCTTTCTACTCAGTAATTATATAAATCAAAGGTCACTGAATGACCATTGACAAAGAAATCACAAATCTATATAGTATAACTCACTTAGATGAGCGGTTTCGTTCGCGTTAAGCTCATATTAGTGCAATGACAGCACCTTTGTGAACTGTCGGACTTTACGGAAACACAAACCTACTTCTCGTTAGGATTCGGAGCTTTATGTTTCACTTCGTTTTTATGAGCGGCATAAAAATGAGGTTTAGGCCTACGTAATACGAAGTACCAAGGCAAAAGTAAAATAAATTACGGATAATATGACGAAATGCAATGGGGTGGGAGCAAAGTACCACTATGCCTTACAGAGGAAAACATTGTAAACATCGTAAATCGAAACTGCTTTGGAAATCTTAATTGCTTCAGAGAATCGTTTTGCTGAAAGAAAACAAAAATTCTAACACCGAATGCCAACTCGGTGCTTTGATGAAATCGATAATTTGTGCGTTTTAGCACTTAACTCATTTTCAGCAAATTTCCCTCGACTTTCGGCCTCCGGAAATAAAATCTGGAAAGGAGCTTTGTGCTAAAACACACATATTATCGATTTCATAGTAAGCACTCGCGGTATTATGGCTGAGAACATTTCAGCATTCTTTTGAATCCTTCATCCCACAACAGTCTGGGTAGTTGTGGTCATGGTTGTTGAATCAACAGCTTTCGCATCAATAGGCAACTTTTAGAGCATTCCACCAAGCAATAGGAAAAATGACTAAGTCCCAACGCATACCCTGAACGTTATGTGCCCTCGAAGATCCCTTACAGCGTGAGCAAGCACACCCCAGTGGTAAGAGTGGTAGGCTGCCAGCCAAGTGAACGCCGGATCGAATCCCACGACTGACTAACGCAGGTTTGTGCCATTTGGAAAAAAAACGTTAAAAAGTCGTCTGATACTGTAAAAACAGTTTGGAGGGTCAAGCAAGTCAATACTTGGTCAACACTAATCCAATCATGGCCAACACTAATCCATTCATGACAGTAAATCGCTACCAGTCACATAGGGGAGAACCACCGAAAGTAGGAATCATTATCCAAAAAACGAACCACACCTCCAAAACTCCAAGTTAAGAGGTTGAAACGTTCAGGCAAATAAAACTGACTTCTAGAAGAAATTCAGCTGACGGGAGTATTGAGTGTCACTTGATGCAGGTAGCTTAGCAGACGTAAGAGCAAAGGTAGGATTGCTAGCCGAGTTACAGATATGGGAGTCTGCGTCACAACACACTTTTAAATCAAATACCGGCCGATAATTAATTTCATTTGTTACATTTCGTTTGTTTGTCCTTGTAAGGAGCACGAACCCAATCTAGGTTACCTGCCCCACGACGACAAGAAGGACAATTTAACTGGAGAAATCCAAATGGAGCCACGTCACTTTGGAAAACAATGGGCTTCAAACAATACCTTCAACGTGTTCAGATCCTAGACAACTGCGCAGCAAGGGAAATTAGTTGAAAATACAGATGCAGTATTCATAAAGCATGGCGATTTCAAAGAAGTATTGACAAAGTAAGATTTCTTTTTATCAAAATAATATTGCTTTCAGAGAAGCATTTACAAAGTAAAATGTCTGTTATACAATTTCTGTCAGGCCAACTAAGAGGAATTTGGGGAATTCTGGGCGTAGGAGGGGAAGAGACTTGCCTTAGTCTCACATTTTGTAACACTGTTCAGTTAGAGAAGCCCATAATTTTCCAGGCTTTTTTGACCCGAACTTGGTTCGGGCTATCCACTAATTATCAATCCAACCAAAACTGGTATAAGAGAAGCCGTCTAGTTTCCAAATAGGGTTAGCCTTTGAAAGCAGTAATATCATTCTGGTTGAATGATATTACTGCTTTCAACGGCCAACCCTTTTTGGAAACTAGACGGCTTCTTTTATACCAGTTTTGGTCAAGAGAAAGGGAAAGGACGCCAAGGTTAACCCTATTAACTAGCAAACTTGGCACAATGCCTTAGTCTTTAGTTTCTTTGTCTGACTACCTTTCTTAGACTGCTGAAATATGTTGGACTTAGAACTGCACAATCCTACAGCTCTGGCATTAGCATTTGTTCATTTCTCATATTTGCAGATAATCGTAATCACTTCTGGTTCAAAATATAGTTAAAGAACAGGGCAATGCGCCAAGTTTGCTGGTTAATAGGATTAGCCCTGGCGGCCTTTCCCTGGTTGAATGATATCACTGCTTTCAAAGGACGATCCTTTTGGGAAACTTGGCGTCTTCTCATACACCGGTTTTGATTTTGGGAGTATATCACAACTTTTATAGGACTGTGAACGTACCAGTCATAAAGGGGTTACACTATCTTATCTTCTTCTGTCTTTTCTTCTGGAGTTATTATACTGTATGTCTATAAATTTTCACATTGATAATTAATCCTACGTAGTCATGTACATGTAAAATTTAACAATTCTAATTTAACAATTCTATTTGATGGAGACACACTAGTATGTGTTTAGATGCACCAGAAAGGTTGCCGCATTACCAAAACCTACTTCTTTACAAAAATTACTTTAAAAAAAAAACTCTTGGACTCTTGGTCACGATCTACATTTTGTTTCCTGCTCTTCGTTGCATCCAGTAAAATTGCCTCTCTTATTACGGAGCACGAATTTAGTTTGGATTCGTGTTTCTTACAAAAACCAAATCAAACCTTCGCAATAAAAGGCAACCTATTTCCAACAAAAATGTATTCTGACAATTAAGTATTGAAACGATAAACGTATAACACTTAAGCATGTTATAATCTACTGTTGGATGACAATACAAACAATGGTTACAAAATAATTTTGTACTTACACGCTACTTCATGGCCACGTGTTTCTAGTTGCAACCCCCTTTTCAGAAAAAAGCAATTTTACAACTCTTTTACCGGTGTGCCAAAATATAGATTTTCCGACTTTCCCTAACGAGCTGTAGACGTGTCTTTATACCTAATGAGAAATTAACATAGGAGTAGTGCTCATAGCTAGGAAAAGTAGCTCGCTAGCTAGACAGTAACACAAATCAACGTTATTGTCTTATTAAAGGCACTTTTTCTCCATAAAGAACACGTTCCCACACTTTAATGTTGTGGTATTCTTCGTTACTGGACCCAAGATACCTGATATCAACAATTTGCAAAGATTTCTGCCGCATGGGGAATTTTCACCAGTAAGCTAAAATCAGGTACTAGCTTGTTACAAGACACAGTCTGCTAGTGAGCCGCTATTTTGCATCTGACAAGAATTAAAGCAACATACCGCCTGCCTTATAACCTTCCGCCTGCCTCACAACACCAACGCGACGATCACATCCGTGTATTTACTACAGCTAAGGTCAACTGAGAAGGTAGCTTCGTTCCTCGCAACGAAAACGTAGCAACTGTCTCAATTGGCATTGCGCCTAATAGTCCAGCCAGCGTGAACCCATTGATTGTGTCGTCACAAACCGATTTTAAAATCACAATTTATAATTTTCTAGGCTAGTGTCTTATAATTTTGCTTCGGCGATCTATTGGAATAATTAATTTTAATTTTTACAGCATTAGTCTATTAGATTTTAGATCTCATGGTAATTATTAGAAAATTACTAGATGTACACACAGAGATGAAACGTCATGATTATTGTACGCGCGCAACGCATGATTTAGTGACGGGTCGTTAGTACATACAGTTCCATTATATTCAACAGAAAATCTCCTAGACGCTACTTTTTAAAAAGGATTTTTAGCAAGGGGAAGACTAACGGCAAGGAAATAGACCTTTGGGGCCATACTTGATGTGGAGGATCGAGAAAAATGGCACTGGGAGGTATATCCCTTTAAGCTCCGACGACATAAATTTCATTTAGTTGGTGGCGACACTGTAGCGTGTGTCTAGATAATGACACTGTCTGGCATTTCACCCCAATGGACGACTGCGGCGGAAGCAGAGCGCAATCAATTACGCATCTCATATTTCCTTGCATCTTTGCGCTGACGTCATTCTCGTTTAAGTGATCTTGAAAGACGAACTGAAAGATAGGCTATGTATGTTTAGCAGGGACGAGGGTCATGGCCGAAGTCTGCTTCTTGAACGTTGAAGAAAAACTGTTGCCATTCCTTCTCCAATGTAGGCCCTAGCTGTATTTCACTAAAACAGACGAGCCTATGATCAGCTTAAGCAAATTCGACATTAGCAGAGAATAAAGCAACGGAAGGTAAGTACGTGGATCGTAATGATGTAGCTGGAAAAGCTAGTATGGAATTTAGTTACGTAGGCCGATTTCTCCGTCAGGCTTAACCAGGAGCGAGAGGCATTAAGAAGGAGTATCCAACACAATTCTACCTGATGTTCAACAGTTCGTACCGAGTCCTGACCCGATGTGGCCAGATGTCGAAAAGTGTTCGTTTTTACTTTTGCGGAAAACGTACGTTAGAAATTATGCTGTATAGGTTTTTACCTTACAAATATGTGTGAAAAACATCCCTTGTCTGCGTATGGCCCAAGTATGTGTCAATTCGAAAAAGCAAGCGTTTACACTATCGCTGAGAGAAAATCGTACGAAAATACCGTGGCGCCATCTACCGGCAGTGATATTGTTAACCTTTATGCTCCCAGGTGCATGAGGATGTGCCAAATTTTCACTCAATAATTAAGGAGGTCGTGGCTTGTTTGTTTTGTTAAAAGAAACGGCGTTGAGCATTCCTTCGCTTGATACAAGCAATTGCTAGATGGTACTAGATAGCGCTAGATGTAGCCAGATTCAGCAGACTTTCAATGGGTGACAGTGCCACTTTAAAATGAGGAAGGCATTTTCTTTCTCGAGCCAAGGCCGATTGGAGTACAAATTGCGTGTCTCGTCTCCGGAAAGCGCCAGTTCTCGCACGTGCCAGGAAGTTAAAGCCTCTTCGCAGTGCTTTGGTAAAATATGCATTTGGCGCTGTTAATCAACTGGCCTGGAGCCAAGAGCCTGCTGCTTCTCTCCCTAGCGGATTTGTGCAAACGGCCGAATATAAAACAACTTGGATACTCCCATTTATTCACACCTGGTTAACGAAGCTTCATGAGCTGGCCAATTTTAAACTGACGCAAGCGAGCATTTAATTATTATTATATACACACACTTGCGCCTCAAAACATAAAAAAATTATTTATATTTATAAATTTATTATATTTGTTTGTTTTCTTCCACTTTTCATTGAACACAAACGGGTGCTGAGACCACGTGGAGTGCTGGGATCCAGGATCCAGGATCCCAGCCCTCAACCGTGGGTCCCAGCACTCCTCGTCCTCGTTCATTGTTGTGATCCCGTCGTGTTGTATTGTTAGAAGAGGACTGAGAGCTTAAAAACGGGTGAGAAGAGATCTCTCATCCCCGGTGGTATTAGAGATCTCGTCCCTCCATTTGTATAGTCCATAGTCGAGCGTTCCAAATACCATTGTTGCCATTGTTAACGGAGGGATGAAATGTTGAAATCGGTAGATAATCTCCTTTAAACTCAAAATAATTGAAAGTACCCTACCTACGCGTATTTTTGCACACATTAGAACGACTTAATTAATCCTAAAATACTCGTTAAAGATTTTTTTGGGTCACTTCCACACTGGTTCGGTCAGGCCTAGACACAGCTGTGACTTCGCTCTGACCCTTCCGGACACAGGGTTCAAGCCCGTCAGTTAGAGCAAGATTTCAACTCTGAGAACGCGTAACGGCACGTTTACACAACGACACGCAACGTAAATTTTCTCGCTCAATAGCGTGTACTTTGTTAATACTAAATCTGCTGGCTGTTTCTCGCCTTTACCGGAGCACGCGACTTTCGTGTTTATACGTTGTAACCATGGCAACGACGGAGGCAGATCATCTCCTCGACATGAAGTATGATGCGTGTGGCATGACAGCATCGATTTATGACAAGAAAAACATTTTTTATTGTAGTACAAGACGGCGGACTGATCTCTGAACGTCAGCTGAGGTTATCGATAACCCCAAAATGGACGCCATGTTGGATTTTGAATTCTCGCTGCGAGCTGCTATGTATTCTACCATCGTCTGATCTCTGCCAGAAGCTGTTCTTTGTGCGAGAATAGCAAATTTTGGAAATAGCGAGGAGTGACAATAATGTTGTAGTAATGTTACTGTCGCAACTTTATTCTTTATCGTTGTTGTTAATTATAATGAATTACATTTTTTTATGTATTGCCTCTTTAATTTAGCAGAAACTGGAAACCAATTGTAAATAAATTACGGTTGACTAGCAAATCGCGTTCGGCGAGCGAGAAGGTATCGTTACATAAATGAGCCCTAACAGACAGTAACTAGATAGCCCGAAAGGAGGAGGGCGAGGGGACGGGAAAAGGAGTCATGGACACTTCACCAAAATTTACTATACCGACGGACAAATGACCGACACAAAGTGACCGAAAAAAAATGAACCGAAAAACATAACACCGACTAATATAGTATAGCCTTCGGTGACATGACCAAAAACCGGAAACAACAATCACCGACAGTGACATTAGACCGACAAGACAATATACCGAAATTGTTAGAAATGAGTAACAATAAAAACTGTTTTTAATACTACAATGTTGTAGCTGTGTTTTTAGCTGCAATTTAGTACCAACTAGCTGTACCCTCGGCGTAACATACGCCGTCTAGCTGGTACCCGCATACCTGAGCGTAACACTGTAGTGGGCCTCGGTTTCCCTTATTGTGTGTTCTGAATATCCCCATCTCTGCTCCTCTTTGAACTCCTGCTGATTTGTGTTATGGAACCAAATGTTTATTTTCAATGGAGGACGTTTCTCTGTTCTGATACCAAGCCCAACAAACCCAACAACGGTTGTGCATGCAGTGATTGTTACTCAACCAACTTTGAAACTCTTCCAAGTCGGCTCTTAAGAGCTAGCTTTATTAAGGCAATATGTCGATTGTTATAGGCCACATCTGTTTGTTTGACATTGTCGGTCGCTCGCCCTCTTTCATTGTAGTGCATAATAATGATGAATTTGCTTGCCCAACCTAAGCGTATTATATAGATTTTATTAGCAATAATTAACAAGAGAACTCAATAATTTCTCACATATGATCCTTTCGTCGAATTGGAAAAAATGAACCTTTTTTAGGATGGGGAGAAGAAATCTGTACAACAACAAAAAGAATGATACAAACAACGTTAATGAAATTTCCGAGCGGGTGAACAATGAATTGAAAGGAATATGATGCTTCTCTAGCTCGAACTACAATAAAAAAAAATACTAAAATAAAAAAAAAGTAGCCTAATTATTTTGGGATTTACAAAGGACAAATTGGAAGAAAATTCCTTATCGTGGAGGGGGGGGGGGGCGGGGTTTGGGGAAGGCATCGAAAGGCATATTTTATAATTCCTAGCTCACAAACAACAACAAAAATACTGATAAAAAAATATTTCGGGATTTACCAAGGACGAATTGGATGAAATTACTTTCTTCATTTTTGCGGAATGGGTGAGTGAGGGGAAAGGAATAACAACAAAAAACAAGATAGAAACAAAAATAACTGGTTTTTCGGGGGTGGGGGGGGGGACGACAAGGTATTTAAAAGAAAATTATGCTTTCCTAGCTCACAAAGAACAAAAAATAAAAATACTAATATGAAAAAGGAATTTCAGACCTATTTTGGTTGGGGGTGGAGAGAAGGAATCGAAAAGAATATTATGTTATTCCTAACTCACAAACAACAAAAATACTAATAAAAAAAAAAAAGAATTTCGGGATTTCGGGAGGAATTGAAAACAATTACTTTCTTTTTTTTTTGGGGGGGGGGGGGGGGGAGTAGGTGGTTGGTGGGAGGGAA